>CM051016.1:20706466-20781466 GCA_027704905.1 Muraenolepis orangiensis
TGGACATGAACTTGTGGCCGTTGACCTGGTGGATGCGGCGCCTCACCGCGCCCTGCCGCTTCCTGGTGAAATGCCTTTTTTTCACCGACTCCCCTGATATGATATGTGACACACACACACACACACACACACACACACACACACACACACACACACACACACACACACACACACACACACACACACACACACACACACACACACACACACACCACACACACACACACACACACACACACACACACACACACACACACACACACACACACACACACACACACACACACACACACACACACACACACACACACACACACACACACGTCGATTCCAGCCTGTGGTCCTTTGCTACAGTAGGTTGTCTCGGAAACAGCTACTATGTTATAGCAGAACATATGGGGGGGGGGGGGGCTTTTTCAGGATGTGACACTCCTCCGGATGATCAGTGTGTATTTCTGTGTAGATTTGGACACTTGTATTTCTACAAGTGTCCAAATCTACACAGTGTTGTCATTTTAAACCTTTACAGACCTTTTTACAAACCTTTTTATTATTTTTTGACAGTATATTTCTGCCGGCCGAGTTTGTGATGGCTGATTGCGTGATTACTGATCCCCCGCCTAAAGTAACGATGATTGTTCGTTGAGCTCGTCTGCCATCCGACTTTAGATATGAATCTGAAGTCTGATTTGTGAGACTAGGGTTATATTAATGAATGGATTGTGAATCAATTGCATTCTGAACCCGGTGTTCAGCAAGGGTTATACTAAGTGAGGGAAAGTTTAGTCAAATGTGTGCCACAGAGGAAAGGACTTTGAATGTAAGGATCCACAGAAGGACGGACGGGAAGCCTTTAGAGAGCCTTTAGAGGTGATCTCAGCAGAGCTGAGGTCACAGGTCAACAGTAGAGCATATGTTTTAATACTTTAAATACTGAAATATTATCAATACATTTTTGACTTACATGTTATGATATACTTGCCTATTAACCATTTAGGTTTCAAATTTGTATAACAGTGAGCTACGACGGACAGAAAAAGCAGAAATCCAAGACAATGTCTGCGTGTGAATGTGGTGGAGCAGAGGGGGTTCAATGGGATCAGATCAGACCTGACAACAAACCAGACGCAGTGACTCTCCTAACCACCGTGTGAGTCTGCTTTTTCACACGTATAGGAGGCACTGTGCATTGCTTAAAACTTCTCTAAAAAAGGGCATCATGACTTATTAAAAAGAGGCCGCTTCCTCCGAGTACATCTCTGTAAGCCCAGGTTGAACTTTAACACATCTGATAAATGTACTCGCTACAGAGTGCATTGCACAACAGAGATTGTGCAATATATATTACGTTTACAATTTTTGAATTTGGAGTGAAACACATTTGTAATACTTCCTAAATGCTTATTTGTATGTAGACTGGAAGGCTATTGTTGATTTGCATTTCCTCAACACAATGTTGTCATACTTTGACATGGCCAAAACTGGATGCCATGACATTGAAGTATGTACACACACACACAGGGGATGTCGTAGGTAGGCAATTACAGTAAAGGAGAATTATGGGGTTTGCCCAGTGAGTTAGGAGAAGGAATCTTACCAACAGTGAATGATCCCATCAGAGATATCACAACAAACACCTTCCCCTCCGGCTCCAGGTCCATCTACACACACACACACACACACAAGAACAGAAGTTGTGTTCACATGACCAGACGGTCAGAATTTACACAGATTGCACATCTTGTGTAGACGTCAAGTGTGTCTAGGGTCGTAAGGCGGGTTTGCTACAGACACAGTACACATTACCCGCTGAAGCTCGTACGCAACACACACAAGAATGTGGACAGCGTGCTAGGCTCACTGAGAGCAGGTTCGTCAGGTTGAGCTGCATGCTTGATGTCTGCAATTACACACACACACAGCTGAGCTGAAACCAGCTCTTTTTCTGCATCTGGAAATATACATTTCGTAAATCATATGTATTTCTAGTATACCATTTATGCGTTCTCTTTAAAGACATTTCTTGTTTTTTGGTTTTCTGACAGTAAATGAGTCGCAATGGATCTTTTTTTTTACAAATTCAATACATAAGCCAAATGCCATTTCTCCAAATGACTCTCTCAAATGACTTTCTCCAGAGGTTTATTTTTATATTCAAAGCTCAGCAGTCGCTTCACTTCCCGGAGCGTCACACATTACAACATAGAGTATGGAAGGGGACAAAGTCACGTCAGAAGGCCTACGAGGGCATTGAGGGAAAGACTTCAGACACTCAAACCATCTACCGCCTTGCCTGGCGGTGGATTCTGAATGTCTCAAGTCTTTCCCTTTGGCAGCTCATCGGTCCCCCCGGCTGCAGGCAGAGCTGCGGGGGACAGACGAGAGAGAGAGACACGGAGCGCTTTGCCTCTGACAGAATGGTTCTAAATTATAAGAGAAACAGGAACTCTACTGCTGTGCATCATCACAGGAGAGTATATTTATCTTCAACGCTCGATTTGGGAAATGAGGGGGTGGGTTGTGGTGGTGCAAAAAAAAAAAAAAAGTCGATGGAAAATATGTACAGTATATGAAGAAAGGCTAACAAAAGTGTGTCAGTCACTCGAAGGCCCAGAGCAATAGTCGTTAGCAAAGTCCAGATCCAGTGATTGGTGAATTGAGTCCAATTACAGATGTGGGTCCAATTTTTTTGAGAACTACATTAATTGTAGGCAGATTGTTTATGTTAGATAGTTGCACTATTACTTAAAACATTTACTCTACTCAAATCATAAAATAGTCATCAGAGATCAGTGGCAAACCGTGCCTTACCTTCTGTACCCCGAGATAAATCAGTGCTCTAACCTCGAGAATTGTGTTGTTCTAGTTGCACGCACACACACACACCCACCCCCACACCTGATTTAGACAACATGCCAAGATTGTCTTTTCCAGTTCATTTAACAATCATTCAACAAGTGCGTGGAAACAAATTGCCACCAGTTCAACGAGATGCAGCACTCACCGATGACGTTCACTTGAAGACAAAATCCATCCTCCTGTCCTTTTGGATCATTTTTTCAATAACCCGGGCATAAAGCTGATTTCAGATCCAAAATAACTTACTTTTCCATAGCTATGGAAGCTAATGCATAGAGTCGGGATTATCCCGTGGTGTTCCTAAATTTTTAACATCAGCTATCAACTGCTTGTTAGCACATAGCTATGTCTCGTCTAAGCCAGTGAGCAAGTCTTCTAGAATACCATGGAACCCTGGGAAAATCTGAAAGAATACACCCATTGGCTACTTGTCAATCCAAACGTACGCTCTCATTGATGGAGGAATCTCCCCAGATACTCTTCGAAAAATCTGATTGGTTGCATTTTTCATACACAAAACCACTCAAATGTGCAGTGCATGGACCGTTAACAACAGAAACGAGTCAGTGCAACACTAATATTACAGATAAGCAACACAGACGATTTTATTTAAATTAAATTAATATAATTCATCGGATACATTTTTAGTTTTTAATCTGAGGATTCCCGGGCCTTCTCTGAATACCTGAAGGCCCTGACGGTTCCCCACTGTCAGAGATTAAGGAAAAGCTATTTGCTAAATTAAATATGTTGCTGGTGACACTTACTTAACATCAAGTGTATGTGGAAACCAACTCAATGGAAACCGAGTGTGAGTGTGCACTGTGAGGGATGTGGAGGGAAATGAGTGGGAGGCAGATGAGTGGTGTGGTGTTGCGCGTGTGCAGCTATACCACAGAAGTAGAACAGGAGGTGACAACCCAGACTGTGACAAGTGCATGCTGTGGCGGTGCAGCGGTTTTATGATAAAGGCCTCAGAGATGCTGACCGTTCCCGTCGTCGCTGACTCAACATTTACAACAACACTCGGAAACAAGAAAGAAATAAAAGATACAGAGAGTCAAAAACAAAATGGCTGCACGACAAGTTCAAGGGATTTACATTCAAAAGGAGTGGGGTTTTTGTCAATTTAATGAAGACACTGCATCCACAAGATAGAAAGCAAGAGAGAGAAATGATAGCCTAATGTTTTCACTGCATACACACACACATATATTTCAATTTGAATTGTATTTTAAGACAATATCTTGCTATAATTTAGATTATTATTATGCGTTACTTATTTTACTTTTGTGCTTTGGCTATGTACAGAACATTTGCATTTTCCATGCCAATGAAAACCTTTGAATCTTTAATCTTGAGAGAGACAGTTTTGTTCGCGGAAGACAGACTGAGACAGAGAGACACCGACAATAGTGGAAGAGAGACAGACAGAATAGTGGAAGTGAGACAGAGACAGACAATAGTGGAAGTGAGACAGACAGACAATCGTGGAAGTGAGACAGAGACAGAGAATAGTGGAAGAGAGAGACAATATTGGAAGAGAGACAGAGACAGAGAATAGTGGAAGTGAGACAGACAATATTGGAAGAGAGACAGACACTAGTGAAAGAGAGACAGAGAGAGACAATAGTGGAAGAGAGACAAAGACAGACAATAGTGGAAGAGAGAGAGTCAAACAATAGTCGAAGAGAGACAGAGACAGACAATAGTAGAAGAGAGAGAGAGACAGACAATAGTGGAAGTGAGACAGAGACAGACATTAGTGAAAGAGAGACAGAGACAGACAACAGTTGAAGAGAGACAGAGACAGACAATAGTGGAAGAGAGACAGACAACAGTTGAAGAGAGACAGAGACAGACAACAGTTGAAGAGAGACAGAGACAGACAATAGTGGAAGAGAGACAGACAACAGTTGAAGAGAGACAGAGACAGACAACAGTTGAAGAGAGACAGAGACAGATAATAGTGGAAGAGAGACAGAGACAGACAATAGTTGAAGAGAGACACAAGTGAAAGAGAGACAGACAGACAATAGTGGAAGAGAGACAGAGACAGACAATAGTGGAAGAGAGACAGACAGACAGAGTAGTGGAAAAGAGACCGAGACAGAGACAGTAGGGGAAGGGGCAGGCAGTGAACCCTTGAGCCTGGATCCGACAGTGGGAACACTGTAATAAAGTGAGGCATGGGGCGTGTGGAGGCCTGTGTCCTTTTTCCCTCTCTTATGTGACAAGGGGGCCGGGCCCCACAGCGGTGCCTTTCAGCACCAGCAAAACACCTAACCTTCACAGCTCAGATTTAGCTGATAACGTCCAAAACTCAAGCGTCTTAAAAGAGAGAAAGCTGCAAAATGAATGAGCCAAGTGGTGTGTGTGTATAGAAACGACATGAAAGCCTCACCGACTCTTTGCTACTTTTTCCAGTTATGACGTTTTGGAGTTTGGGTTTCGATTACAACTTGGAAAACAGAAACTAGCCTTTATAAATGCCAGTATGGCATTTCTGAGCATTCTGGAAAGTCTAGTGGTTTTTGTTCAGGTGAAACACATTGTTCACATAATCTGATAGCATGTATGCATGCAAGGAAGCTAGGGAGTCTCAATACAGTCAAGGGCAGTTCTCTGGCTTGGGGTGTGGACAGGTTTAGATTTCAGACACCTACACCCAGAGGGCCAAAAGTCCAGCAGAGGACTGAAACTAATTTTTAAAGATTTCTCATGAGAAGATAAGTTAGATAACATAACAGTTGCTGGCTCAGCACCGCAACAACGTCTTGTTTAATTAATCTTAAATCTGCCTAATCTATATGCTAATCTAATCAGGTCTGTGACCTGCACAGGCAGGTCACAGACTAATTCACTTGGTGTGACTTATTATTGCATGTAGAAAGCATAATTCTTACAAGCAAAACAAGTATTGTAGTTGCAGACCTCGTTTTGGAGGTAGCCCTTGGTCATATGAGGCCCCTACATTTAAACCTGACCCAACTTGTTCAGAACAGTCCTTCATCTCTTGTCCTCTTGAAGAAAGCGAGCATTTTTGATCAACAAGCGTATGCTAATCTTAAATATGCAATGCGCTATTAGCATATCAAAGTCAATTGAATAGGCATACAGCAATAATGTAGAGTTGCAGATTAATTTAAACATAATCAAAATACGACAATCTGTATCTCCCTTTCATGTTTGTATTGTGCCTATATAAAGTTGTTTTTGAGCAGGTGGGGAGTCGCATTGTGGGATAGGAATGCCTTGGGTTGGCTTTGAACAGGCTGAATTAGATTGCCTACTGTGCTGCTGACAAGTCAACAGTAACATGTAGGACGGGTGACGGGTAGGTCTAACATTATTGTGACTGTTACGCACCCATTTCTCCACACTCTCCTCCGTGTTCGACGTCCCGATGAGGTCCTCGAACCGCAGGGAACAGTTCGCTACGAAGTCATCGTAGCCGATGGGAGTCTCGTGGAACACGGCCAGCTCTACCAGGGTCCCCTCGTTCACGTCCACGCTGAACTCCTCGTTGTACGTCGGCGTGTTGGTCTTCTGCTTCGTGTGCGTTTGTCCCACCTTGTAGTCGTCCACCTTGATGACAACGTAAGGGTCCAGCGAGGGGGGAGCTTTGTTGAAAATGACAGAGTGACGGAGAGAGTATGTCGTAGGTTTGAGGTCCACAGCCTCCCCGATTCGGAGCTTCAGGCGTCCCTTGAACTTCATCTCGAGGTGTGTGTAGACTTGTTCAATACAAACTGGTTACTAAATAAAAAGCAGGGCCCTAACAACAACAACAAAAGCGTATATGCTTCCTAAACAAGGTAAACTTGCCCCGTATCTCCCATGTCACTAATGCATCGGGTCGCGGGTGTTCTCCGGTCGTGCTAATGGTTTCATCTTCTCACTTCACAGTGACAACTTAAGCGCTTGTCAATGTGTCTCAAGAACCTTCGGTCTGAGCGCCGCGCACACTGTGCGCAGGCGTACACCCATTGGAGGAAGCCTTGCAAATAGGAACGAGAAGCGCAAGTGCAACTGAGACCCTGTAGTGGTTCCGCATGCCAGATAACATCGCTTTCCATTCGTACTTTCAACCGACGACCTGTTTTTTACAGTCACGTGGTTTTGTTTTGTTTTTTTGTAGGCAGAAAGACACACTTTACCACAATGCAATGCCGCGCGTTCAGAGAACCCAGACCAGGTGAGTCAGATGAGCATGTGGGGAAACAACGCCACCCCGTGGCGAGATAAGGCATTGTATTATATACGCATTGAATAAATGATGTGCGTTTATTTGTGATGATGTGTTGGTTGGAAATGGATTGCTTAAACAGGTCAATACACACAGGCACGGATCACCACATGCACCAGCCATCGCTTTCTATTTTATATTTGTCAGTTATGTATTCGTCTGTCTGTCTGTCTGTCTGTCTGTCTGTCAGAAAGTGTGTTGACTTTGCAGAGGTCTTCTCCATCCACAAATGGCACGATCAAAGTCTTCACTTCATTAGTGTTAGACTTTGACCTCTCACACTCTTCCGCCGAATGTCAGAACACCTCCCCCCCCTCCAGCTGTTTCTAATAAACCACGCATGTGGTTCCAAATCTTACACATCCTCCAGAAAGACGGTCTTGTAGACAACCTCTTAGACGTTTCATCCTCATAAAGTTGTCATTGAATTGCCGTGAATTTACCCGCGCGGTTATTTTCTCATTGACAGCATGACTTTTTGGCACAGATACATCGGTGCTGCATCCAGGTCTATGGGCCAGGCATGTGGTATTTAGAGATGTGACAATACAAGCAAATACAATTTTGAAATAAACAACAAATAACAACAAATAAAAATGTGTCGGAAATGTGAGTGTATGCCTAATATGGACTATTTTGGCATGTTTGTGTGTTACTTGTATCACCTAAAGGCCCACTTGTGGGACTACATGAGCTCTGAAATCAGTGCGGCACCTCTATTTGTATTTATATAGACATATCTGGTCCAAAAAAAAATAGCATTCGACCTAATGGGATAGTGAGTGGAATCGTAGCATATGCATAAAGCAAAAATCCTAGCAATCATAGCGATCAACCAATCGCCAAACAGAGGCATGGGTGTTTAGCAACCAATTCGTCTGTCCAGCAGATGGCAGAAGGAGACTGCAAGTTAAGTTCTACCCTTATCTCCTCCTCCTCGTCCTAGTTCCTTTCATTTACGATCAAGACATGTGGATGAGTCTGCAGGCCTGTCTTTTTTTTTATCCTCCCCGTCTCCTCTTCCCGGAGCCGGACCTGGCGTTTTTATGCTCCTGAATGATTTGTTTCGTTTTTTTAAAAAGTGTTTTTCCAAATCCCCCCCAGCCCTCCACCTCATACACCCCCCAGCCCTCCACCTCATACACCCCCCCTGCTCCACGTTTGCTCCCTTGAACTCTCTCTCTCTCTCTCTCTCTCTCTCTCTCTCTCTCTCTCTCTCTCTCTCTCTCTCTCTCTCTCTCTCTCTCTCTCTCCTTCACTGCACGGGTCCTCCGTGACAAACAGACTTGAATTATGTTCCCATGAGGAAAGTCTGCAGCTATTCCATACTGAGCACGTCTACATACCTTGCCAACAACCCCAAAAACACACACACACACGGGTGTGAGTGTGGTTTTATGAACTCCGTAAAGAGAGAAGAGGTAAATAAGTAAAAGGGGGGGAATATACAGACATGCAGACAATCAAAGGGCTCGCTGCCATGTGTGCGCTCCCATATTTCACAGCGGCGTAATTTTTAAGTGCCACCTGTAGCGTTTGCACATTCTCGTCACAGTCGATGTTTCAGTGTTTTTGCCGCTGTAACGTCGGACAGCTCAATCCTCTGGCTCCCTGCCCGGGGTCTGGCCTTTAACTGCAGCTAATGAATCATAGCATTGGTGCCAAACGGGACGACGGGGAACGAGGAGAATATGGACCAGGTATGACGAAGAACCCCCACCCCCGCCCGCCCCCCTCTTCTTTCCCAGCGCTTTGACCCCGGTGAAAGAAGTCCGGAGGGGCTAGTATATATCTACGACCCTCTGCAACACCACAAAACCTCCATCCGTCATTAAGCAGTAGTACCAACTGCCACCCCTCCTCTCCCCAACCTCCCCCATGCCTCAATGCACTTATTACCTGGACTCTTGAACTCTCCTCCCATGGTGTAGCATGTACCTCGGTGTAGCATGTAGCACGGGGGGGGGGGGGGTTACACTCTCCTTACACAATGACCCCAGCAAAGGGTTCTCACAGCCATACACATAGACGCATACATAAACATCCCCCCCCCCCCCCCCCCCCACACACACACACACACACACACACACACACACACACACACACACACACACACACACACACACACACACACACACACACACACACAGTTTCTCTGGTGCAAGCACACAACCGTAAATCACACCTGTTAAAGCTAATTTGCTGCTAAATGTCTCTTTATTCACGAGGGGTGTTTATTGCCCAGCGCCGTACCGCAGGATAATGTGATGCACATTTAGTTCATTATGCTGCACGCCGAGAACTGGAGTCATGGCCCTGTGTGTCCGTGGAGAAAAAAATAATAATACCTAACTATACATCATTCATGATTGCGTTGGACCCCATGGTTCCAGAAGAGGAAGAGGAAGCAAAAACAAGATAAGTGAGGACACCAAGAGGGCCCTGGGAACGTTCCGCTCAGAGACAGAGACGTAAGCAGAGGTGTTGTTGTTGTAGAAAGGAAAGTAGGAAGTATGAATGGGGGAATATAAAATACATTCAAGGAAAGGAAATGAAGGCAGAGGCAAAGGAAGGGAAGGGGAGGTGGAAAGGAAGCCTTGGAGGGTGTGTGTGTGTGTGTGTGTGTGTGTGTGTGGGGGGGGGGGGGGCAAGGGGTCTGTCATGGCCCCTCCCGCGTGTAATTGGCTCCAGATGTGCGGCAGCGTGGCCCCCCCCCTGCGCCAGCGAGGCGTCAGGGCTGCATTAAGGGCTCAGCCCTAGGGCTGATGGGGATCGCAGAGCCACGGCCTGACCCGTCCCCCGGTCCCCCCCCCTCACCCCCACCATCACCCACCCCGACCTCCCAAACACACACACTTCCCCCAAACCCCCCCCCCCCTGCCCCCCCGGCCTTCCAAACCAAAAAAAAGACACAGAGCCCCATCAAAGCATCCCACTGTGCTGCCTTGCCCAATGGCCAATGGCTCCCTGTCACTAGACACCCCCCCCCCCCCCCCCCCCCCCCGCATTACACCCAGCATCTCACCCCCTGTCCCCCTTATCCGCGTCACCTATACAGGAATGGAGGGATGTGTGTATGGATGTTTGTGTGTGTGTGTGTGAATGGATGTACCAACCCTTCAAAGGAGGAGGACACAACAAAAAAAAGAAAAGAAAAATAGAGGCAGAAGATATTCTTCTCCTGACCTTTTTTGTTACGTTTCGATCGCTATGGCGACAGGGGTTGTGTGGAGTCAAGCCTCCATTGTTGTGCGTCTCATGCTGCTCGTTGCTGCCGCTATTGTTTGTTGACTGACATGTGTACGGAGTGTGCCGGAACCCGTTCTCTTTCTTGAACGTTGTTTAAAGAGACGCCATTCAAGACGGCAATGTGTCGGCTGCATAGAATTGGATAAACACTTCAGCTGTGTGTGTGTGTGTGTGTGTGTGTGTGTGTGTGTGGGATAAAGAGAGCGAGGGTTTACAGAATATGAGTCTCAGTGCATTCAGATAGAACTGGTGGAGAAGAAGGACAATACTCATCATCCACACATGTACACAACAGTCTTTCAAACTCTGCGGTGGACCTGATGACAATGTGTCTCCCGTCTTGATGTACTTACAAGGCGCAGAGAAAGGGGGAGAGAGAGAGAGAGAGAGAGAGAGAGAGAGAGAGAGAGAGAGAGAGAGAGAGAGAGAGAGAGAGACCACAAGTACAGTGCTCTTGTGCTGCTATTGTGGGTATATAATAATAATGCCTTTTGTCTCCAAATTGTCCTGCTGGGTTTCTCTGTGGAACTCCCCCTGCCTATAGTTGCGGGCCCTCTGTCAATACGCCTGAATTACACGTAGCGTTCACTCCATACGCAGGAATTCAGCATCACCGCAACGGCATGAATGAATGAATGAATTTAATTTAGAGTTAATTTAGTTATATTTAGTTTATACTAGTTTTGTTTAGTTAGTTGTTATTTAGTTTTTAGCTTTTAGGTATTAGTATATTTTTGTGTGCATTTATTCCCCCCGTTTCAACTGTTGCACCTTAATTTCCCTCGGGATAAATAAAGTTATCTTGAATCTTGAATGAATGAATGAATGAATGAATGTGCATCTGTGACGTTAAACACAACAGCATCAATCCAACAGGGAATGCTCTTGGAATGAATACCATCGGAATGCTCTTATTGCGACATGAACTGCACGTCAATTGATGGGTGTGGAAAATCGAGAATTTAGAGCAGAAAAATAAGCATTTGTGACGTGGTGGTGGTGGTGGTGGTGGGGAGGGAAACTGAAGACCGGGATGAACAGGATTCATTTGGAGAGCACTTCCTGTGAGGTAACCATGGCGCACCCTCCACGGTATTGGTTGACGGAAGGCACTGTGGCTCCATCATCGACGCCCTGCTAGGTAGGAGCCCTTCACCTAGATCTCCAATTCCAGGGGGGGGGGGGGGGGTGGAGAGAGAAGGCACGTTGAAGTTTTGAGTGTAAGGAGATTGTCTGTTTGGCTTTTTTGTTATGATAACCCATGATAAAAAATAAAATCAACCAAGGCCAGAAGGTTTCTTTTCTTTAACATTGGAGGAATCCTGAGGCACACTAGGCATTCTAAAAGAAAGATACACAAATCAATATTTCACTTGTGTCAACACACACACACAGACACACACACTGTGTAAAGATGTGCACATTTGCAGCCAAGCAGACGGCACAAACACAGAGGAAAGGGGTCAGCTTCGGAACGTGGGACCCAACCAAGTCCCGAATTTCAATAACAGATAACAATTTTCAAAGTACACAACCGACACCTCCTAAAACAATAGCCGAGTGGAGGCTGCCAACGGGGGCTTAATTTAAGACCACCACCACTCCTCCACCCGGTTCCATCTCCTAACCCTAGGAGATGGTGTTGTCATACCGCTGGACCAGGGCCTAGGGTGTGAGTGAGTTTAACTAAACAAAAACACCCCTGCCCTGGCCAGCGCTGATGCCCTCCCAGCTAGGCCTCCATTAAAAACAACTGGTCTGTGTTAACATGCGCAGTACACGCCTAAACACACAACTCACACAAGAGATAGCTCCCCACTTCTGTTGTGTCTTAACGGCGCAGAAAAAGAACATCTTGACTGGACAACAGATATACGCACACCCTGCTATGGATGTTGTCTGGCACTAGGTGGTAATCTTGCGTCGGCTGCCGGCCAGGGTTCTCTCCCATGTGTTTCTGCCAAGTTGTCCATGGCGACGACAGACAGCAGGCCGTTGTCGCCGACAATGGTTTCTGATGGTGTTAAATAATTACTTGGCATCTAGAAATGTGTTCGGAAGTGCTGCATGGAAAGGCCTTCCGACGACATTAAACATGGATGAGTTTAACCGCAACCCTGAGCCGAGATGCACTGACGTTGACAAGGTCACCAAGGTGAACTGAGTCACACAGAGCTCCGATATATGCAAATGTTATTTCCACCACGGTGGTGAATACATTAGCTTGCTTTAAAGGGGTGTGAGGAGTGAGAGGCCAGCGTTTTATGGGCGGGGCCAAGGGGGCGCCGGCTAGTTAACCTAATTCCCCTAAGATTAAAAGCAGCAGTAGGGGTGGCCGTGTAGACTCCACAGGCAGCGCGAGGACAATCCAAACAGCATGAAGATTAGAAACGTAGTGAGCATTTGGCTCTTATTAGATCCAGACAGAGGCCCCCCAGCCCTGTGCTAGGAAACTGGCCCCCAAAACATCACACATACCATAGGGCTGATTCAAACCCAAACTCAGAATTAAATATAGCTTGATCTGCTTTTCGGAAACACTTTGTGACTCCAAAAAAACGACATGAATACACGTTACAAGTTTGTTCCTTTTTAATAAAATCAACATGATATAGCATTTTTCAAACCTGCCTTTATAATGCCCTTGGTCTGTACATGACCGCTACTAAAAAGGTAGTGTTTTTCCATTAAAAGTGTTTTTCCATTCAAATTTACACATGAGGATTCGCGATACAATATCCTACTAAAAGATTATATAAAACATCATATACTGGGTAGAAACAAAATGACAAAAACAACAACATTAACAGTGACTTGGTGCAAGTGGAGGTCAGAGTTGTGGATTTTTTTTGCAAAATTTGGATAGTCATAAGGCACATATATTCACAGTGAAACCAGACCCTTCCCTGTTTTCCCAACCAGGTGATCTCTTCACAACACAATAAACAACAATAAAACGTTTCTCCAATTAAAATGCATGAAATATATACTGATGCAGTAGACATTAAAATAATTAAGATAAAAAGATTTTTATCTTTTTAAAGATTTAAAAAGAGTATTGCAAGTATTGTATAACATAATATTTTTTTCAATGTGTGCAATAAAATACCCTTAAGGGTTTAGAGTATAACAACAACTGGGCATTTCAATAATCACTTAAATATCATCTTATAGCTGATTTTCCCTTTCTTTTGATGATTTAACTGTGTGTGTGTGTGTGTGTGTGTGTGTGTGTGTGTGTGTGTGTGTGTTCAGCTGCTCTTTACCCAAGAGACGATGATGAGACATAAATTGAGTGTCGCCACAACCAGCCCAAAGACGAGCAAGATCACTGCCTGAAAACACAAGAAACACAGACATGAGTGTTACCGTAACACAAGGACCACAGACATGAGTGTTACCGTAACACAAGGACCACAGACATGAGTGTTACCGTAACACAAGGACCACAGACATGAGTGTTACCGTAACACAAGGACCACAGACATGAGTGTTACCGTAACACAAGGACCACAGACATGAGTGTTACCGTAACACAAGGACCACAGACATGAGTGTTACCGTAACACAAGGACCACAGACATGAGTGTTACCGTAACACAAGGACCACAGACATGAGTGTTACCGTAACACTAGGACCACAGACATGAGTGTTACCGTAACACATTGACCACAGACATGAGTGTTACCGTAACACAAGGACCACAGACATGAGTGTTACCGTAACACATTGACCACAGACATGAGTGTTACCGTAACACAAGGACCACAGACATGAGTGTTACCGTAACACAAGGACCACAGACATCAGTGTTACGGTAACACAATAGTACACTTCATCGTCTTGTGTTTGAGACGGCAATTTAAAAACAATTCTAGTGTTGTAGAGGACATTTACAGCAATTCAATTCTCCAAAGTATGACTTGATTTTTCATTGATCGTTTTGATAAACAGTGGATTTGGAGAGGGCATATGATCGGGTCCCTCGGGAAATACTGTGGGGGGTGCTGCGGGAGTATGGGGTGCGGGGGTCACTACTGAGGGCCATCCAATCTCTCTACTCCCAAAGCAAGAGCTGTGTCCGGATTCTCGGTAGTAAGTCGGGCCTGTTCTCAGTGGGTGTTGGCCTCCGCCAGGGCTGCGCTTTGTCACCCATCCTGTTTGTGATTTTCATGGACAGGATTTCAAGGCGTAGTCATGGAGGGGAGGGGTTTCAGTATGGTGGGCTCAGGATTGAATCGCTGCTGTTTGCAGATGATGTGGTCCTGTTTGCGTCATCAGTATGTGACCTTCAGCACTCACTGGATCGGCTTGCAGCGGAATGTGAAGCGGCTGGGATGAGGATCAGCACCTCCAAATCTGAGGCCATGGTTCTTAGCAGGAAACCGGTGGATTGTCTACTCCAAGTAGGGAGGGAGTCCTTATCCCAAGTGAAGGAGTTCAAGTATCTCGGGGTCTTGTTCTCGAGTGAGGGGAGGATGTGAGATTGTGAGATTGACAGGAGAATAGGCGCAGCGGGAGCGGTATTGGGTGCACTTTGGCGCACCGTTGTAACCAAAAGAGAGCTGAGCCAGAAGGCAAAGTCTTCGTTTCTACCCTCACCTATGGCCAGGAGCAATGGGTAATGACCGAAAGGACGAGATCGCGAATACAAGCGGCCAAAATGAGTTTCCTCAGGAGGGTGGCTGGTATCTCCCTGAGGGATAGGGTGAGAAGCTCAGTCACTCGTGAGAGACTCGGAGTAGAGCCGTAGAAAGGAGCCAGTTGAGGTGGTTCGGGCATCTAGTAAGGATGCTTCCTGGTCTCCTCCCGAGGGAGGTTTTCCAGGCACATCCAACTGGGAAGAGACCACGGGGCAGACCGAGGTACAGGTGGGGTGATTACATCTCCACACTGGCCTGGGAACGCCTCGGGATCCCCCAGTCAGAGCTAGTCGATGTTGCCAGGGAGAGGGAAGTTTGGAGTCCCCTGCTGAAGCTGCTACCTCCGCGACCCGATTACGGATAAGCGGGAGAAGATGGATGGATGGGTTTTGATAAACATTGTGACATTTAAAATATAAACACATCATACGATCGACCGTACTTTTGATATCTCAATACGACCGAAGTGATCAACTTGCATTTCCGCAATGTGGTGACAATATATGCGAGGAAAGGGGCGTGTACTTACCCCAATGGACTCGGGAGACCGCAGCGGCTGGTTGCTGATCCTTAGATAGAAGATCCCAGGGAAGACGAACAGGAGGAAGGTGGACATGGTGGACCCTGGGCCAAACAAAGCATTCTCATTACACACGTGCCCTCATCATCACTATCAAGAAGCCTTTCTGACACGAGACAGTGGGTTATCACAGTGGGCGGAAGATACTGTGGACACCGGCAGCGGAATGTTGTATTGATCGAATTGACAAAACCATTGAGGTTAACAATCATAGTTAAAAGGGGACCCAGATGTTTGATGACTAGAGCAGTCCGTCAGCGTACCCAGTGGACTGTACCAATCGCTGCGTTTATCTATCTGTCATACATCCGGGTGGACACTCACCACTGTGTGATGTCACGGTGTCAAATGACAATTTTAGTCACATGACAGTTTAGAAACTGCTAATCACACTCATACCTACATTAAAGTGAATGAAGTCAATAAAATAAAAAAACGTGTAAATCTATGAATCAATTTGGATCATAACTATCCATTTATAATTTAACTATAATTCGGCGGGCAGTTTCGGGCAGTTTGTAGCTGCTAACGAGGAAGCTACCAGGAGATGGGTGCCAACAAAGGGGAGACTCAAAGCCTCCCCTACATCAAGTGCTGGGCCAGACGGCATCCCGTCCTGGATGCCAGGTCCTGAAGAACTGCGATCTTGATACGATCATATTGGAGATCTGCAACCAGGCCCTGATAGAAAACATCAAGCCTGAGATATGGTCACTCTCCAACATCATCCCGGTGCCGAAATCAGGAGATCTGTCCAAGCCAGACAACTATCGCGGTATTAGCCTGACCTGTGTCATAGCGAAAATGTATAACCGCATGATACTAAACCGGATTCGGGAAGCCATTGACCCTCACCTGAGGGACAACCAAAATGGCTTCAGGAAAGGAAGGACCACGGTAGCCCAGATCCTGGCCTTAAGGAGGATCATCGAGGAAGTGAAGAAGAACAACCTCACGGCCGTCCTGTGCTTTATAGATTTAAAAAAGGCGTTTGACACAATACACAGAGGCGTGATGATAAAAATCCTTAAAGCTTATGGAGTTCCTCCTAACCTGCTCCGGGCCATAGATGCCATGTACAGGGACACAAGAGCCAAGGTGGTAACCCCAGATGGCGACAGTGAGGAGTTCGACATCCAAGCAGGGGTGTTGCCGGGGGACACTCTTGCCCCCTTTCTCTTCATTGTAGCCCTTGACTACGCACTTAGGAAAGCCATTGCTGGGCGGGAGCAGGAACTTGGCTTCACAATCACACCCCGGAAGTCCAGAAGAAACCCCGCTGTAGTCCTAGCAGACATCTGCCTGTTGTCTGATTGTGTGGAGAAGGCACAGGAGCTCTTGGCCAGAGTGGAGGAGGAATGTTCCAGGGTTGGCCTCAGACTGAACACAAAGAAGACTGAGGTCATCACCTACAACACCCCCCTGGACCACACATCTCTCAAGACAGCAGGAGGCAATGTGCTGGCAGAGGTCAGCGACTTTAGGTACCTGGGTTCCTGGGTCAACTCAACGGAACAGGACCTCAGGGTAAGGAAAGCGCTGGCATGGAGGGCCCTAAATGGAATGACAAGTGTGTGGAAATCCAACCTCCCTCGACATATCAGGCTGAGCTTCTTCCAGGCAACCGTGGAGTCTGTTCTCCTGTATGGCTGTGAATCCTGGACCCTGAAGCCCACTCTACAGAAGTCTCTGGATGGGTGCTACACCAGAATGCTGCGTGTTGTACTGAGCATTAACCAGAACGAGCATGTTACCAACAAGCATCTGTACGGGGGGCTACCAAGGCTAAGTGACAAAGTAGCATCGAGAAGCTTGCAGGTCACTGCCACAGACACCAAGAACTCCCAGCTAGCAAACTAGTACTCTGGGAGCCAACACACGGGCACCGACGTCCCACGCCGACATATGTGGACATATTGAGGAAGGATGCGGGTGTGGAGAGCTCCGGGGAGCTAGCCGGATGTATGGAGGACTGAAAAGATTGGAAGCTCCGACAGCAGGCTCTCGTCTGAGGACGACCTAGATGATGATAATTATGACAGTCAGGTTTTCAACCAAAAGAAAAGGAAGGAACCCTGTGTGCAAACGGTACTGACCTATTATACCAAACACGGTTCTGATGTCGGGGATGAAGATGGCCATGAGCAGCACCACTGACAGGATGCTCACCGTTGTCAAAATGTGGATGACCCAGGAGAATGACCTTCCTTCAAACAGCAACGTGGTCAGGGCCTTACGGGCCTGGTGAACACACACACACACACACACACACACACACACACACACACACACACACACACACACACACACACACACACACACACACACACACACACACACACACACACACACACACACACACACACACACACACACACACTTTTAAAGAGACTTGGCCCCTAAATGTTTGTCAGATGTTAAGCAATGTTCATGACCTACAGTATATCAAGCTTTTCTAGAAAGCTTTTTTTATTTTTTATTAAAGAGACATTTTTTTTAGACATTTGTCAATTTTAAAAAACAGATGTCTTTCTTTACATGCCGTAATCTGATCATTCTCGT
This sequence comes from Muraenolepis orangiensis, assembly GCA_027704905.1. NCBI lineage: Eukaryota > Metazoa > Chordata > Actinopteri > Gadiformes > Muraenolepididae > Muraenolepis > Muraenolepis orangiensis. Next base: position 20,724,610 of record CM051016.1, read on the forward strand.
ACGTCTTTCCATTACTCTCTACATCGTCGCTACATATGAAATCATTCATTCTTTAAAAAATAAAAAAAAAGCATTCTTCCCATAAGGGGGAGGGCGGGCCCTGGTCTACTAAATAAAACAAGGGGAACTTGAAGAAAGTTGTCAGAGCTTGTCAAGTGGACTCACAGGGAAGTGGATAAGGGGAACGGTGAACAGCACCGTACACTGGACCGTCAGCCGGACTATCATCACCATGGGGTCCTGGGGAATATAGGTGTCGTAACTCGACAGCAGCTGAGAATTCACGTGGCCTATTAGATGCAGAGGGGAAAAGACATGGTGTTGAGCCACCTGCAGTCGTTCAAACAAACAGAATGTACATGACCCTAAATGTGCATGTGCATATTCATCAGCAAACCATTTCACATCACCACCACATATCACCACCTTTATATTTATTATATTTGATATTTCTGTAATTCATTGGCCGTTCATACTCTCCCTTTGTCTACAACCAACAGGATATGTGCTGCTATATTCCCCGTGTTTGCAGTCTCCAGAACTGTGGCTAGAGTATTATTTTTTAATTATGTCTATTTTCGCTATTCTTGCCATATTTATGACTCACTTTTTGACTAACTTGACATCTTTTTGCAAACGCCTTCTGGCCATGTCGCAAGGGATTTCACTGTTCAGAATGATGATTATACAGTTATGCACGCGGTGCATATGAACCAATGAAACCCTTACTGTAGAAGGTGAGGTAGCCAAACAGGGCAGAGACCAGGTAGATCAGACAGCTGAGGGAGAGGCCGGTGTTGGCCACTCGCTGCATCCTCTTCTTGGTGGGCCTGGAGAGAACCAGACCACAACACACTCCTGTAGTCTGGTGAACCTTCACGTCACACTGGTTTTACCTATTAGGGACCTCTGGTGCTTTAAAATGTTTAATAACCATAGGGAGATTTTGATGTTACATTTCAATGCACCACGTTAATCAATAATTATTCAAATTAATGCTTGACCTTTCCTACATTTCTAGGGAAACTGTCTGAAAACAGTAATAACAATGCCACAGAGACATTGCAAGAAGAGTAGGAAATTGCAAGAGGTAAATTAATTTGGTTTTATTGTACGTGGGTTAGTGTTGAACAGAGCAGTACTGACCGGTCCAGTTCACAGTAGATTGGCAGGACGGCGGTGTGGCACAGGAAGGAGAAGACCATCGTGGGGATGGCATAAGCACTCTGTAGCACACAGTCAAACAGAACATCCCCTGAGTCACTGTCATAGTCCACCTGTGGGCATCCTTCAGCAGGATGCCCCTCCCCTACCTTCTCGCTTTAGGTTCACTGTGGATGAAAGCATCTGCCAAACAACTAAATACTAAATAGATTGGCCATGGGTATATTCATGAAAAAAAAATATATATACAGTATATATATATATATATACAGTATATATATATATATATATATATATATATATATATACACATACAGTATATATATATACATACAGTATATATATATACACAGTATATATATATATATATACATATATATAGTATATATATATATATATATATATATACATACAGTATATATATATATACATACAGTATATATATATACACAGTATATATATATATATATATATACATACAGTATATATATATATACATACAGTATATATATATACAGAGTATATATATATACATATATATATATATATGTATATATATATATATATGTATATATTCATATATTCAGGTAATTTAATCATTCGTCCTCCAAGCTTCACAGGGTTGTGCCGTGTAATATACTTTAAAATGAATAACAAACACTATTGAGTATTTTTCCGTTCCTCAGTATGGATGTGGTGTGGTACCTTGCTGGTGATGACGAAGGCTTTGGGAATACATTCCGAGACTGAGGAATTGGATATCTGCAAACAAAAAACAAAAAAACGAAAACCAAGGTCAAATGTGGGTGTGCTGAGGTCTCCAGGGCCACCGCCAGTCAGTGGCAACAGGATCCGCACAGTCACACAGCGAGCGGAGTAAGAAAAACAGCCCGTTTAGTGAACTGATGCCACGTCTGCATTCGGAGGAGCAATAGAGCGGTCTGCACATCCGTGAAGGTCAGAGTTCATTTCCAGGCTGTGGGCAAGGTCGACCAGACTTCCTCCCCCCCGAGGACTGGCACCAGACACTGTGCAGCATACCTCTCCTCCTCTGTTCCTCATCAGGAAGGACCGGCCCCAATCAGTAAACTCAATCTCCTGGATCCTTTTCCTAATCCCCTGGCCATGACATTCTGGCCGCGCTCACTCAGGTTGGAGGCAACCTACCGGGGGCCCCGCGTGCAGACATGTGGGCAAGAAGGTCCCACAGGAAGAGATGGCCGGCCTTACCTGAAACAAATTGTTTCCGAAGGTAATATTCTGGGGGAGAGGGCAGGGGATGGCCCACTTCTTGGTAATCACCTGAATTGGAGGGAAAAGGGAACATTATCGGAATATATTCTGATGAAAAAGCGTATGTAAGTATGTTGGAGCACCGATGTCCACTCACCACGACTACCAAGTACAGCATGAAGATGAACGACAGGCTGCTGGTGTAGCTAAGAAACCCTGGGATGAAAGAAAATGGCCACTCCTGTTAGTTGTAGCAAAAGCCCAAATAAGGGAGGGTGGTGGGGGGGTGGCGGGGGAGACCAGAAAAGAGCATTTCTACTTACCGATTTTAGGTAATAATGACAGTGGCAGCACAACACACACGGTCATCAGGATTAGCAGTGTCCGGCCATCTTCATACCAGGCATTTCTGGTTAAAGCAGACACATATTAGTGTCCGTACATACTTCCCATGCATGCATTTACCACAAACTTGACACGCAACTGAAGACAGAAGGGATGAACATTAAACGGCCTCCATCCTCGCACACCATAGGACTGATGTAATTCAAAGGCAAACATTGCGTTGCTCAATTAGACGAGCCCACAATTCCACAATAAGGAGGCTTCATATTTTCCCTTGCCGATGGGGTTTTTCAAGTCTCGGTGGTGGAAACCGTGGCCGGGACGCCAGCGGTGTTGGTTTGGGCGACGTATACACGGTAGGAACGTTGGCTCCGCCGGGGTCGGGGGTCGGTCGGTCGGTCAGGCAGGCGGGGCCCAGGGGGGCCCCCTCGCGGTGCCAGCAGGAGGTTGGGGGGGGTCACAGAGGGCCGGGCTTCATGGCTGTTAATGGGGGCTCCCGCCATAGTCAGCAGCACCTGCTCTCGCCACGTCAACACCCAGTGACCCCCGTTTGGCAGTTTCACAGCTGCGGGGTTTACCGTAGGCGCTGCTGGTCTCGCCTCTCAGTCTACATAGATTCTGCTCTTTAACTGCGTGTCGCACGGTGCACTGCGCTGACCCCGACTCTCACTGCCAGCCAACACTGGTGTCGGATTTGACTCCCAAGCCCAAGATCAGTACTTCACCGAAGGCTCCTCTACAATCCTGCTGCTTCTTCTTCTTCTTCTTCTTCTTCTTCATCTCCTTTTTCTTTGTGGAAACATAGTGCCGACATGGGTTTTCTGAGGAAACCTCAACAAGCTATTGAAGGCCATGCTTCTGAGCCAAGAGAAGTTATGGTTAAAAGGGTCGGGGGGAGATACATGGAAAACCCATGAAATGCGCGGCATTTCACGCTATAACAAGCCACAGAGCAGGACTCGAGTCAAGGTTGGAGTGCCGTTGCCAACGAGTCAATCTCCACCAAGTGTTAAAGATTAGCATAAATCTAGCCAACGCTGCACAAACCGAAACCCACAGCTGTCAATGACCCTCCGCCTCCTGGCCTGCTCTAAGCGTGTGGAGACAGAGATACACAGGGACATAAAGTCAGTAGTACAACGGCAACAACACTCGGGAAAATCAACGGCATATATACAGTATATATATATATATTTTTTTTTTGAAATCCCAATCCCATAATAATATGATTAATGAGCCAGCAGATGAACAGCAATGGTTTAAAGGGGTATCAAACGACTTATTTATTGCAGGCTTTTGAGGGGACGGCACACGAGTCTGTTAACATCCCAAAGCCACTCATTAACAGAACTGTTTTGTTTCGCTCAGCAGTGAGCTGTAATTAGAATGGCAAAACTGATATCCCCTTGTATCACTCTGATTCCGGGGAACATGTGTGAGAGATTTGGGCGTGGGGGGGGGGGGGGTGTGGGGGGTGTGGGGGGGTGTGTGCTGGGGTTGAATGCGGAGCCCTAATACAAAGCAGCTGTGCAGCGAAGATTCAGATGTTGATGGACCGGGGGGGGGGGGGGGGGGCTGAGAGCAGCAAAAACACACGCTTAAATCCATTTTACTGATAATCGGGTGACGGAGGTTACATTCTTGGACTTGGACTTGGACCCGCTTCCAGAGGACCATGGAACACGATGCTCCGCTTCACGCTCGCCGCAAAGGACACGGGCTGTTGGGGACGGGTGATGAATGGCTGTCTATCATATCGTATACATTTCCTCTGGGTCTGCTCCATGTTATACAACACCAGGCATCGCTTCCATCCGCTCCCCCCCCCCCCCCCCCCACCGACCGCTCACAGACAGTGCTCTACTGTGGTCTGCCCTGATATCTTCTGCTACCGCCACATTTTTCATACGGTTCTCATTGCCGGGGCTAATTCCTGTTTGCGTAGCCTTGTGGTGCGAAAATGGTCAAATTTGAGTTATTTGACAGCCAACGGTACAATCTACAACCTTTTTCGGGAGTTGCAATGGGAAGTGGCTATTTATCTTAGCGCACGTTTTACAATCCATCAAGCCTAATCTGAGAACCGCGGCCTCTGCGATCTACATGAGGCAGTTCCGACGAGTCGCTGGGTGGACGCGTTTATCCGAAGCATCTCTCGCATTACGGTGAGCGCATGCATTTTCCTGGAGCAAAGGGCACTCACCCTGCGCTGTCTGGGCTGAGGAAGCTATGGATGGTGGCGGGAAGCTCCGACTTCAGGATGAACAAATATGACGCCATCGCTGCAAACAAATAACACGAAAAAAGGTTCATAAAACACATGAGTCACAAAACCACGCCTTAATATTTTAACCACACAAATACACTAGAATATGATGTCACCACAGCCTACATATATATATATATATATATATATATATATATATATATATATATATATTTATGTTATTGTAAGTGAAGCTCTAGCAGGGAGGGAGGCTGCAGGCTTGTTGAGCTAAGGCAGATGGGTGGGGCAGGCAGCTCCAGCAGGGATCACCAGCAAAGCTCTCTGCTGCAGAGGAGCAGACATTACACAGATGTTCTGTCTGCTGGCGCTGAGTGGAAGCAACCAGGATAAAAGTAGTGGCAGGCGGAGGAATGCTAACAATAATGATCCCCGACGCTAATCCAGGTACTTCCCCGCCCCCCCCCCACCCCCACCATCCCCCATCCACCGTCTTAGGAAACAGGAAAGCATTGGCCTACGTCTCTGGTGGGCTAATCTAGCCTCCCTCAGCCCCGGCACCTAGCCAATCAAAGAGGACACTTTGGGTCACTTCCGGCCGGTCAAAGCGGGCCTCCAAAACATCACAAGGAGAAAGAAAAAGTGAAAGCGTGTGGTGGTGGTGGAGGTGGAGATTGCACCAGGGGAGGAGGAGCAAGCATAAGGCACATATTAGGAGAGGTACAGCAGAGGCGGCGGTAATAACGGGTGGTGATGTTAAGGGATGTACGCTCGTCGAGCCGGTCGGAGCCAGGAGTTAACTGTGGAAGCCTCCCAATGCCTTGAGGGCGGATCCCCTACTCTCCACGAGAGCAGGCTGGACTTTAAATCCCACAGATCCGGTCTGTGTTTTCTTTGGGAAATTCCTCAAACAACCTCCTTGCCCACACAGACGCATGCATCACTGGAACGAAAAGCACACATCTGCCAATAACACTTTGGTGGACAGGTGCCACTTCAAAGTCACTTCACAATACCCTGAATAGGTAGCCTATTCATTCATTCACAAATTGTCCTGTTATTCTCTGTCCGAAAGGTCTGAACTCTTCCAAGCTGGGTTTAGTGTCATGCAGTTGGGGACCACAAGTGCAACACTGTGAGGCAGTTAGGCGCTACAAAAAAAGTCATCAGGGAGTGATACTTACATTTCTAAACAAAAACAGACCCATGGTAAACAAACAGACATCATACTGGTCAATAGTGGAATGCTACTGTAGCCTAATAATAATATTACTACTGATAATAAATCCAATTGGGGAGAATCTGTGTAAACGCTGCGTGTGTGTGAGCAGCCACGCAGGCACAGAGGGGAGCGTATTCCACATAAGGCAGAGCCACTCTCATTTCATTAAAGGCAAGGGGATAGGCGGGCTGCGATAGCCCCAGGCTGGCCAGTAATTAAGGTCAATTGGCCGAACAGCCTTCAGCAGCGTAGATGAGTGTTTACTCAGAGTGAGGCTAATTGCACCCTTATAAAAAGGGGCAGGGGTGGGGACAGATACATGCCGTAGTAGTGCCGGCTCTCACACATACTGCCCCATGCTGGGAAAACCGCAAACATACCAGGGGGCAGTCCAGTAATCCACTCAGCTTGGCCACTAATGTCCACAGATGAGCCACCACCCAAGCTCACCGTGTGTGTGTGTATGTGTGTGTGTGTGTGTGTGTGTGTGTGTGTGTGTGTGTGTGTGTGTGTGTGTGTGTGTGTGTGTGTGTGTGTGTGTGTGTGTGTGAGGGATGGATGGAGATGGCAGAGAAGGGAGGGCTAGGAGGATTGGTGGTGTGGAAGTCCCATTTGGTTACTCAACACTCAGGGGTGGGAGTGGGTTTACCATCAGTGATCAATTAGAGAGAAGAAGTCAGGTTTCAGGCCCCTGGGAGAGGGTTGCGAGGACAGCAGCAGAGGGTTAAAGGTTATCAGCTGAACTAGGCAACAGCTTCCCATTAGAAAAGGCTGTACCTCAACACAAGGCATCCAGTAGAAGGCGCTATGTCACACTGAAATGAAAGGGGGTAATGACTTATATTGATGTAAACAGTTACAGCTACAATTATGTTATGTTGAAACGTGTGTCAAGGAAAAACACAGCCCAAAACATGTGGCATTTTTCAAATATGCCTATTATTGATGTACAATACATCCTAGGTCCTATTTTACTGTGTTTTCTATTACTTTCAATTTCAGTTATTACATTACATAAACAGTATGACATGTATAGTATCTCATGTAAAGATTAGATTTACTTCATTGCTAAATAAACACTGCAAACAGTCTTCAACATTCAATATTTCTACGGAGAGAAATCAGTAATTAAGCGACCAAGGACACAGCAGCCATTCTGCCAACCTCATGCAGAATAACACCTTGGACTTGTGGGGTGGAAAAGGAGCATGCTGGGTAATGTAGGAAAATACCCCAATGGGGCACATCAGAAAGAAACCTACACTGTGTGAATAATATTTTTATAACAAATATAAATATATGACCGAAGACGAAAGCCTGCTGTTGGGAGTTTGATAATAATGTGATAATTGATTGATAATTAAATAATGATCATTTTACCCTGTATAATTCATGTATGGACCGAAAATGTGCCGGCTGTAAACTGGAAGCTCTGATAACTTACCTCCGATGTTTTGGATGAGAATGGTGAGTCCAACCAGAATCTAAAAATAAATGTGAAATAGTCAATACACACGGAATGAGCCTGGAACCCATGATGATAGTAAGCTAAAAGACACAGATTCCAGAACTTTTCAGAGATTTGATTTCTAAACCTCTCTCTGGATGATCTCCTTGAGAGAGATAAACACACACACACACACACACACACACACACACACACACACACACACACAGTATATGAATTGTTTTACAACATCATTAAAAGCAGTGCACCATAACACCAACACATATCTACTTTCATTTTAAGTAACCAACATTTTCATATTGAGTGACCCCACCAGGATAAACCAAAGTACTTACCTTCCCAGGCTTTCTCAACGCTTTTTCTCCTAGATCTTCATATGAATTGATACCTATGACACATATCAAAATAAACAAATTAAAGCAATTCTACATAATCAGACTCATTGCAGCATTTTGAAAAGACAATGAAGAGGAGCTGAGGTGTTCAGATATAACTAATCAATAGTTGTTTACATCCTCATCAACATTAGTTTATCACCTCTCTTTGTCTTCATTGATCACAGCTAATCAGTGTCTGACTAGATACTGTAAATATGGACCACTCTGGATATGGACCACTGTTGTAAATGTCACACCTTAAACCAGCTGACTTCCAGATGTAACTAATGCAAACCTTTATTATTTAATCAGGCAAGTCCCAATGAATAAAACACAAGAGCACTATGATTTAACTCACAAACAATCCCACAGTTGTCTGACTATCTAGGACAAACGCTCTCTAGTCCCTCAATCTCTTACCAGTTTGGTCACAGAGGTTGAGAAGCAGATGTATAGAAAAGGCGGCCACGCCGGACACCAGTAGCAACAGAAGACTGCAGTACACGGAACAAACATAATCATGCTCTTGTAAGTCAGTTATATCAATAAACACAAACGCTTATGCATGTATGACATACATACATACATACATACATACATACATACATACATACATACATACATACATACATACATACATACATAACAACAACCCCAGCAGACAGATAATACAACCTATGGCTTACTTACCAGAAACCAACTATGCCAGTGTTAGCCACAGCAAATGCTAACCCGAGGATGCCACTGCCCATGATGGCACTCATCAGGTTGAAAACACAGGCGGTGAAGGAGGCTCCTTTGACTCTCGTTGCTTCTGTTGCCTAATCATAAGGGAGCAACAGATGGAATAATAGTATTATGTGTCGGTGGATACGCAATACATATGAGGAGTTAACAACAGCATTATTACAGTTATAAAACAACCCAGTGGTGGAATGTGGTATCTAGGAATGGAAATGGATGCAACAGGTTGGGATATGATCTGAGCCACTGGACAGCTGCCTGGGCTTGGGATAGGGAACGCTTCCTTCCCGGAATAGCTTGACCTCTTTAATAGGGGATATCCTGGGGAGTTGTAATTCTGGTGTCAGATTCAAAACAAGCTCAGATTGACCCATGGACCTGAATAATTGGACACTCTGGTGTTATGAAAGATGGGAGAGCCACCATGACATAGGACATATATTAATGCAAGCAATTAAACATGCAAGCATAACGAAAACATACATTGCCCACATTGTCATTCCACAGGTGAATCAATTGTGCATTCTATCACAGTTTTGCATTGTGGTCACCCACTATTTGACCCAGTATCATATGAGGTTATGTTGACATATATGACCAAGTCACAGATGAAATATAATCGTACTTACATTCCCTAATAATGGGGTAGATTCCTCATCTTCAATGTACCTGGTAGTCCCACCATTGAGCATATCGGCACTTTCATTGCTATTGATGCTCATTCTATTTAGCACCTGAATTTAATAAAATGCAGTTAATAAATACAGTAGACCTACGTTTGTTTAAAAATATATATAAAAATGCGTTACATATAACTTTTATAACGGGCAACTTGCAACTTGTCATCATAACTTGTTTTTAACTATAACTTATCTAACCTCCAAATTTATGTGCTAGATATTGATTTGTGTCACGTGATTCCGTCGCGTTTGTGTACGTAACAGCGTAGTGTCCAATCAACGACCAGCCTTTGGCTCATTCGTCCAATCACACTGTTTGCCGAAGGGCTCGCGTTGATGACGCGGTCTAGGCATGCTCAGACGCCCGCACTGGAGGATGTTGAGGTGAGTTTCATGTGTTCAATGTTTATATTTGAGCAATATGGTCATATCAGTTATTGAAATGTATTATCCAATAAACATTGCGCCTTGTTGATATACATATATATATATGATCGTTTTATAATATCAGAATAACATCCTGCTAACCTGCAGCGTTGTGTTATAGGCTTGTCTCGAGAATAATATCCACATCTGTGCAAAGACAACGCGACAACGTGCAACGGAGGGATTTCTCCATTGCCTTGCGTTCAAGTTCACTCTGTAGTAGTGGACCGAGTTCCAAGCAAATGGCTCAGTCCCCACACGACGAGGTATCTTCCACGCTTTTCCGAGCCCCTCCGGAGGTGCGCGGTATGTTGTCCCTGGACCGAGATGCCTTCACTCAGACAATTGTGGTCCCTGCCATACGTGTACCCAAGGCAGTCCTAAACAAAGTGGTGAAGAGCCTAAAAAAGGCGACCATTCAGCGGTCGGGTGTACCGCGTGTGCTACAAGAGAATGAAGGCGCGACGGGGATGGCTTGCGTCTGGTCCTCCTGGATCCACTCAGGGTGTCGTCGCCGAGTTCCTTTAACGAGGCTGAGGCCGAGGCTCTCCGGTCATTCGGGGTTCCCCAGGAGCTCCAGCAGTATCAGCTGAAGCTGACCTACGGCAACCTAAAGACCGAGGAGGTTCTCGGGGCTGTTTTGCCCGAGGGACAAGAAATCCCTTCGGCGTTCAGCCGAGTGGGACACATCGCACACATGAACCTCAGGGACCACCAGATGCCCTTTAAAAACCTCATAGGTAAGAGTGTACATTTACATTTAGGGCATTTGGCAGACGCTTTTATCCAAAGCGACTTACAAGGTGTACATTAGTTGAAGCAGACAATAGCATAACACTGAGGTACGCAAACATAAAAATAGAGCAGTTCACAAGTATTCATATTAACAAGATGAATAACACAATTTCGTACTGCCAGGTCACCTGCTTAAGTAGCTGTGATAAGAGCGTGTTATCAACATTAAGGATATACACTTGCTAACATATACAACATGCTAAGAGCTATTAATGTCAGGACTTAAGCATACTGTGTAAACATCTGTAGTTGAGCAAAACCCGATACCAACATATAGAGATGACACACATGGCAATCTAGAATATAGGACTTTTAGAAGGCAGGCTGTGACTATAAGTGACATGATGGAAGACATACTTTCTTATTTGGGAAGCAGTTATGTAATGACTATAACATACAGTAGTCGGGCGGCAGTCTAGCTCAGGAGGTAGAGCGGTCGCCTCACAACCGGAAGGTTGCTGGTTCGATCCCCGGCTCCTCCTAGCAAAAACTGTCGGTGTCCTTCAGGAAGACCCTAACCCTAACTGCTCCCCGGGAGCTGCCCACTGCTCCTAATACTAGGATGGGTTAAATGCTCCTCACGATTTGTTGTTTGTTTAAAATATTTGGATCATCAGTGATGGAAGGGGAAAAGTGTCTATACACATGTATAAATAATGACGTAACGTTTATCTTTTGCCTCTCTCATAAAACATTCACTGCTGCTCTCATTCCAGGTCAAGTCATAATAGACAAAAACCCAGGTGTGAGCTGCGTGGTCAATAAGACCAACGAGATTGATAACACTTACCGCAACTTTAAGATGGAGGTGCTAGCCGGAGAGGAGAATATGGTGGCTAAGGTGGGGTGAATCGCTAACGTGCATTTGAATAACACCACTTTAGTTTTTTTCTATTTGATAGAAATGGTCAATAGAAGGTAGCTTTAAAATACACGGTACTCCACTGACCATGTCCATCATCTGTTGCTGTTTGCAGGTCAAAGAAAATGGCGTGAGCTACGAGTTTGATTTCTCCCGTGTGTACTGGAACCCCCGGCTCAGCACAGAGCACATGCGTGTGGTGCAGCAGGTCCAGCGAGGCGCCACCGTGTTCGACGTGTTCGCAGGCGTGGGGCCCTTCGCCATCCCGGCCGCCCTCAGGGGCGCCACGGTGTTGGCCAACGATCTCAACCCAGAGTCCCACCGGTGGCTCCAGCACAACGTCAAGCTGAACAAAGTGGCCACCAAGGTCCGCACCTTCAACCTCGACGGCAGGGCCTTCATCCGGGGGCCAGTGAGGCAGGAGCTGCCCGCGCTGCTCAAAACGGAGGCCGAGATTCACGTCGTCATGAATCTGCCCGCGTTGGCTCTGGAATTCCTGGACGCGTTCAGGGGTCTCCTGGACGGGGCGCCGTGCTGCGACACTAACCTGCCCACCGTGTACTGTTACGGGTTCTCCAAAGACGAGGACCCCAAGAAAGACATGATGGAGAAGGCCTCCAAAAGCCTCGGCTTCTGCCTAGAGGGAAGGTGCTCGGTGGAGTTTGTGCGCAACGTGGCGCCAAACAAGGATATGATGTGTGTGATATTCGCTGTCCCCAAAGAGGTGCTCTTCAGCACCGAGGGTGACCAGACAGGTGAGCATCCGTTTAGAAAACAAAACGTTTGGGTCCGTTATCATGCCATTTGGGTGCCAATCTAAGGATCCAATACGTTTTTATTGCCATGTATTTGGATCCAAATGATATTTATTTTTGACCTGCATACAAAAAAAATAAGAAAAGGTAAAGGCTAAGCTGACTTGCTCTTCATAATGCATCCTTCAATGTTATCTGCTGATCTAAATGGGTGCATTGCATGCAAGTTACTGTTTTGTTGTACCATAGACATTGCATAGATGTCAAAAGGAGGCAAAAAAATTACCTTTTTAGCGCTTTTGCCTCCTTTTGATTGATTCAACCAGGTATATAATCACTCAGGGCTGATCATGTAACATCACCTCATTTTGTTGTTCCTTCTCCCCCTCCAGAGGAACCAGCTCCAAAGAGACACAAATGTGAAGAAACTACAGAATAGGAGACACACGTGTTCAACATTTTTTAGTTAATTTAAAGTTTTATTTCAAAATGTTAATGCCATAAAAAAAAAATGGGTGACAAACCCTGAATTGAAGATGCTTTTCTTTACTTGTGTATTATAGTTCTGTAACCATCCTAGATTTATTTAGTTTTTAAACAGCACACAACCAGTTCTTGGAATCTAAATGATTTATTTATATATAAAATACAAAAAAAAAACTGTACATATTAAACAATGAACAGATTCCACAACAAGCTCCACAACAACAGCTTTTGCCCCAACAGGGCGGGGCAGTACAGTAGTTCCTAGTTTGGGATGGCGTTTCTCATCCAACCGTAGGAGGCGTCCTCTGCACTGCAGAGTGTGGGTCAGTTCTGCCCCGGGAACAGCCCGCTGAAGGCGTCCTGCAGGGCCCTATGACAGGCCAGGCCAGAGGAGTAACCTCCAGCGGTGTCCTGGGGCATGGCAGCACGCACGTGGTTCAGATACCTGGGACAACCGGATGAAAAGGCATGGGGGGGGTTAACAGCAAGTGATACCTCCTTCCTAGAAGACGTATGTAAGGGTTGCGTCATGTTTCATTAGGTTTGCTTTTCCCTCAAGCATATGGCGCATCCAGGACCTCTTGTTGGGGGGGGGGGGGGGGGGGTTTAGCCTGGGTTCCAGCAAGTCAAAAAATGTTGTTATTTTTTCCTCTCCTAAATCCACACTTTTTTCTGTCTCTCTTCAACTATTAACACCCCCCCCCCCCCCCTTTGTTGTGAACGACAAAGGCACGACTACCCGGACAACCCCACTCCAAACACCTTGTGACTAAAAGCCTCTGCAATTTAAGTTAAAGTATAAAAAAAATAAGATGTCTTTCATTTTTAAGTGCTTCCAGATGTAGCCTGCCAAAGCCCCTTTTCAGCTTTCTCCAGCACTGGCAAAAGCCATTGTTTATTTTCCCTCCGAGTCAAAGATGGAAAAACAGTGGAGCTGTCAATTTAAAGCACTCCTTCTCAGAGAGGTGCTCCTATACTTATGTGTGTGTGTGTGTGTGTGTAAATGAGGGGGGGGGGGGTGGGTAGACTGACCTGCGGACCCACCTCTTCTAATCCTTCCTCTCTCTCACACTCACTCACACAGGCTCACCTCACACACACACACACACACACACACACACACACACACACACACACACACACACACACACACACACACACACACACACACACACACACACACACACACACACACACACACACACACACACACACACACACACACACACACACACACACACAGGGAGAAACCCACACAGGCCTCTCTGGTTTCTTGTAGTGTCTGAGTACAAACTAGTCTGGCAACTAAGATGCTAAGCAACCAGGACAACACTAGGCCGGCCCACCTCAGACCTCTACACCCGCCTCTCTCCCCCTCCCAGAATTCATAGCTACACGACGTAGTGTAGTGGTCTGAAGCCACCACTCGGCCCCTCCTCTCGGTCTTAAGCAAAAGCTTTGTGGACCCTGCTCCTTAGGGGCCATGGAAACTTCAAAGAAGCAAAGAACTCAAGAGGCCGTGCAGTCGTCTGATTTCGGCAGCTACTTCACAAGGGAGCAAAGAGCGCGCGCACACACACACGGTCTACATCTTTCCTGTCTAGATCTTTCCGAAGGAGGAGTTGTTACTGCAGTTGATTACAAGCTGGAAAAAAAATACCTAAATCTGTGCATACACATACATCGTCATTAATCACATAAATTAACTCTCGTGTCTCGAGTACAGACGAGTGTGGGGAGCAACGGCGTTATTTTTTGCACACAAAAGACCACTCATCTCCCACTAGAGAAACAACACAAGTTCAAAACAGGAGGCCCAGTGATTAATAATAACTTCATTAGGGCCAAGCTGCTGTGGCGCGTCCTTCACAGAGCACTTGAGGGACGTCTTCTCCGGTGGCTTCCTGCATCGGATGAGTGCTATCTATTGATTATATTGTACTGGGCCTTTTTAACAGTGAAAAAAAAGAGGGCTATTTACGGCCCGGCTAAGTCTGCTCTTCCTGCTAATCTAATCCCCAGGCTACTCATGTGGTCATTCCTTCCAAGAAAGCTGAGAGCTCTGTGTAACTTTATACCTGCCTGCCCCTAAGGAGGGGAGGAGGAGGGGGGGGGGGGGTATAGCATCAAGGTGGGGGCGAAAGGGTAAGAGAGATGGAGTAGCGTGGGCGGAAGCAGGGGGGGGGGGCAGAGGGAGGAGAGGATATGAAGCGAAAATCACCTTCAAGTATCCTCATCGCAGGTCTTTTTAAATAAGCCCCGTCTGCCCTCCCGCTCACCCTTAACACTAAGGGTTAGTACAGTTCTGCCCCATTAACCCAGCCCACGTAAGTGCTTGTCCTCGTAAAAAAAACGGGCCGCGACGCGCACACCCATAGAAACCACTAGCACCGGATGCACGTGGCGCTAGGAGAGGAGACTGACGTAACGGGACCGCGCTCACAATACTGTGTGTGTGTGTGTGTGTGTGTGTGTGTGTGTGTGTGTGTGTGTGTGTGTGTGTGTGTGTGTGTGTGTGTGTGTGTGTGTGTGTGTGTGTGTGTGTGTGTGTGTGTCGCCACAAGCCGGACGGAGCCCATCCGGGACGGGGCAAAGATGAGAAACGCATCATTCATCAGCTTGTATAGCGTTCACATGCTTGGAAAAAAAATAAATAAAAGGCAGGCAGGCTCTTTTGACGCCGGCAAACCAAAAAAAAAAAAACCGACGCGTTTCCCCGACATACCGGTGCCAGTGGAGCCGCCGGTCCAGCCCGCAGCGCGCAGCACCGTCTGTCTGTTCACCGAGACTAAGTTGGACTTATACCTCCAGCCCACGCATCTCTTAACGCCCCCGCCCCACCCGCCACTCCACTCCCGTTCCCCCTCTTTCTCCCCAAGGACCAAGGTCTGCCTTTTGTTCACAGGACTCTGAAACCCAAGTCGTTTCGGCTGGTAACATCTTTCACTCTTTGGGCCCCATCGGAGCATTAGCTGCAACTCGATACAGGCCTTTTCAAAGCCACGTATTATTGGGTAAATATGGGTCACTTTGGACCGGTCCATTATTTTTTCCTGAGGGGGGGGGGGAGAAGGTTGCTGGCGCAAATGATGGAGACAACGGAGCGCTGACCCCGTATGAAAGTGTGTGCCAGAATTAATTTGTCTCCATGGTCAATTATAGGTGTCGTTTTTTTTTTTTTTTCAGCAATCCTGGGGAAAAAGGCGTGTTGTAGAAAAGAATTTACACATATTTTGCCATATTCCACAACACAACGCAGTTATGCGTTAATTATTATTCTGCCATGAGATATTTTTTAAATACTTCAATAGCTCATACTTTTCTGTTACATGGCTGACTACCACTTTCTGTCATTTAGTACCACAGAAACCTGCAGTATTTTCCCACTTGTGTCTGGAGCACTGAATACCTGGAGAATGTCCGCTTGCTCCTAATACTTAACAACCATCTTGGATGTACCCAATAGGACTCTCTCTCCCTGCTCCCGTCTGGGTCTGGGAACCACCACAGCGCCTCATCCTTAATTCAAATTGAAAACATAAGTGCCGACATGTTCAGGAGGGGTTTCTGTGTGAACCTCCAGCTGCAGACGTGACTCGGTGCATCTTTGTCAAAACGCGTGAGGCTGAGGGGGCTGAGGCTCTGGAAGGGGGGGGGGGGGGGGGGGGGGAGTACCCGTAGGACCCAGTGGGTATATAGGAGGCATCAGGCCCTTGAGTGGAGCAGCAGGTACACAGAAGAAGGTGGTGCTGGCTGTGTTGTGGAAAAGCCCTCGTCTAGACTCCTCCAACCGGAGAGTGAGTGAGTAAGCGGCGCATGGAGTGCTGGGAAAAGCCATAACGATGATGGAAAATGAAGAGAGGCCCCATCGCGATGCAATGGATATTTGAGATAGAGGACCATCAACACGCAAACCACAAAGACAAAGCCGCAATCTGAATCAGATGTGAATCAGACGTATATACAAAACCCAGTTTGGAATTATGTGGTCTGGCCAAATTAATTTGGCTCTTCAGACTTCCCTTCCTTTTTTTCCGTAAAACTTGGAGAATTAACTGACTTTCTACAAGATTAAAAACAAAAACAAAATGCTTATGGGTCTGAATGGGATTGGCTGTGGTTAAGAGTAGGGAAATAGTTTGATATATTTACATATATCATAATAAATGTATAATTATGATATATTACTAAATTATATTTATAATAAAGTATATCATATCAAGTTTCACTAAAATGTAAAAAGGGGCGATAGTTTATAGTTGCGTGATGAAGCCCGGGCACAGATCCGTGAACAGCACTTCAGCAACAACTAAAAACTGAATTAATTTTGTGACGGGAAGGGAGAGCAACAAAAAACAACACGTCTCCAAAGTCAAATCAATAAACGCTCCTCTGTGCCATTGGCCATAGCGCCAAGGACGACGCCTTATTAACCTTGTTTATTAAAAACATGGGTTGGGGGGGGGGGAGGGGAGGGGAGGGGGGGGGGGGGGAACTCGAGGGTGCTGAGTGCGCCTGAGAGAGAGGAGGGCAGCTGACCGACCCGGGAATGGCGAGCCCAGGCCGCGGCGAGCCCGCTTGGATAGCAGCCGGGATGTTCGGAAGTCTTCCTTTAGCACGGCGGCGGCGACGGTCGGATCTCCTGGCCTGGGAACGGCGACCAGGCGGGGGGGGCAGGGCAGGGGTGGGGTGGTGGTGCAGAGCCACTCACACCTGCCAGATGATTTGTCATTATAGAGGGGTCACCACTCAGCTGTCACCCCCTAATCACCCACCCGCCCCCTCTCTCTCTCTCTCTCTCTCTCTCTCTCGTTCTCTTTCTTCACCCTCTCTCTCTCTCTCTCTCTCTCTTTCCCCCCCCCCCTTAAGCTTTGCTCCGTTCCTCCGAAAACACCCCCCGCCTGCATTCCTCAGACGACTCCGGTTACACTCGCAGAGCACCACCCCCCCCCCCCTGCCCTCCCCCCGCTTCCTGCGGCGCTGAGAGACACGGCACACACGTTTATTGTGTGGAGGTGTGTGCGCGTGTGCGCTCCCAATCTCGCACGCGCAGGCTCCTCCTCCTCTCCTCCTCCTCCTCCTCCTCCTCCTCCTCCTCCTCCTCCTCCTCCTCCTCCTCCTCCTCCTCCTCCTCCTCCTCCTCTGCGGTACTTCACCGAACCCTTCGTCGACTTGTTTATTCAAGACGGCCAAAACTGTTTGTACTGCATCCATAGGAAAAACTGGAGAGGGGGGGGGACAGAATATATAATTATTTGTGGAGAGGTGTGTGTGTGTGTGTGTGTGTGTGTGTGTGTGTGTGTGTGTGTGTGTGTGTGTGTGTGTGTGTGTGTGTGTGTGGATTTAAGTAGGCCTTTCGTTTGGGGGGGGGGGGGGAAACAACCACCCGTAGTCGGTTCCGACGCTACCGGACTCTCACAGGTATACGATATCCGTCAACAGCAGCCTTTCATCACCGGGGGGGGGGGGGGGGGGGGGGGGGGGGTCACGGGGTCAGGCTGTTCCGCTGAATGCAGTTTCCTCTGGGACACGAGAGTGTGTGTGAGATAGATTTTAGCCCATTAGTCTACACACTGTCCACTAGATTATCTGTAGTGTGTGTGTGTGTGTGTGTGTGTGTGTGTGTGTGTGTGTACTGTGTGTGTAGGTGGGCACTTAATGCAGTGACATCATTCTATGATGATTCTGTAAGACTCTTATCCATTATCATGTGTGTTATCGTCATTGCCGACAGCCTCTGTCTGCTTTTCAACATCCAAAACACAGAGAGAGAGAGAGAGAGAGAGAGAGAGAGGAGGGGGGGGGGATATCAGTAACACTTAGTTAAAGGGTGAACATGTTCAGAGTGTAAACGCAAGAGGCGTTGGATGTCACTTGACCGTAACACTTATAGAAATACACACACATTTTGGAGTGACGGACAAGCTGTCCTCAACAGAACAGCCCGCTAGAGTCACTGATAGTGGAGGAGATCCAGGCTTCTTCCTGCGTCTGAATGACTGTGCCCGTTGTAGAGGAGCCTGCGATAGAGAGACCCATTGTACACCTCCCCCCCCCCCCCCCTCGCCTGAATGTTGCTTCTCTGCTCCAAGCGTCACCTGTCGCTGTCCATCGAGAGCCCTATTGACAGCATGTCGCCTGCAGTTGCGCAGTCTGCCCTGATGGGGGCAGTAGAGGCTGGCTGACTGGCTGGCTGGCTGGCTGCCTGGGCCCATGCCCCACACACCCAAACACACAGCCTTCGGGCTTGAAACACCATCACTCCCCGCTAGCCACTCGATACAGCAGGCATCCCGCTCTCTTTCGCTGTCCTCCACCCGAGAGTCGTCTTCTGATAACGTTAACCCCGCGAGAGCCAAGGGGGCGGGGGGGAGGGGTAGACTAGAAGGGGGTTTGACTGGCAGCATAATGACGTGACATCAGTGTCATCGTTAACCAAATGGAATCGTAAACAATGGACAGGCATATGCTGCTCAGAGAAGGGGGCTGCTCGTCTCAGACACACCCATAGCTCGCACGCACACACACACACACACACACACACACACACACACACACACACACACACACACACACACACACACACACACACACACACACACACACACACACACACACACACACACACACACACACACACACACACACACACACACACACACACACACACACACGCTCTCTTTCTCTCTGACGTGACATGTTGGGAATAGAACCCCAGTAAGGTGCAGGAGAATACCGTTTTCCCAGGGGGATTGGTCCTCCGGTGGTATCGGTTACCGAGAGCACCTCAATCACTGGGGAGAGGCCAACAAGAGAAAAGGTGAGTGAGTGTGTCGGGGGGGTGATGGAGGAAGAGGAAAAGAAGAAGGGAAAAAAAGAACAAAGGGAGGTGGGTGGGGGCAGAGGTGGGGTTACAGGGCTGAGAGGGAAAGGGGTAATAATTCATACTCCATTGAGGGGAGGTAGCGCCTACAGGGGGGGCGGGGGGGGGGAGAGAGAGAGAGAGCGAGAGCGAGACCCCCTTACCACCACCCACCCACACCTCCAAATGATGCCAGTTTGTTTTCTTTCCCCAGCTCTTAAGAGGGGAAAATGAGCCGGCTAATCCCCTTGAACATCAGTGAGCCTTCCACCCTGGGGGAGAGAAGGGGGGGGGGGGGGGGGGGGAGGAGAAAGGTGCACATTTCCACTGTTCTATTCATTGTGCGTGGTTGGGAGGGAGGGAGGGAGGGAGGGAGGGGTCTGGACATGACAAGTTAGGAACACCATTAAGTTCAAAACACAAGCATGCAACCCAAACTGTGTTGGGGTGCAGGGGGGCAGGCGCTAGGCAAGCCCTCTGCCCGGGTCAGAGTGGAGGTATAAATAGGAGGAACCATCGCCTCACATGTCCACATGGTGCTCACCCCGCCGCCTGTAGTCTGGGACGCAAATAAACCTGTGTGTGTGCGTGCGTGCGTGTGCGTGCGTGCGTGCGTGCGTGCGTGCGTGCGTGACTAAACCCATAAAATCCCGGCCCTTGCTGGTCCCCATCGCTGGGGGGCCGGTTTGGTTTGGGGAGAGGGTGGGGGAGTGGGGGGGGGGGGGGGAAGAGTTGCCTGGGTCGGCGGGGAGGGAGGGTGGGGTCCGCTGGTCTGTCTGCCTGGCCCATGGACCGGATCGAGTAAACAAACGACACACTAAACAACAGTAAAAAAGCCAGACCTCTTTAAGAGGACCAGAATACACACCAGATGACTGGCGCTTCCCGTCCGCTCCTCCCGTCGACACAGATGTATCTTTCTCTTGTCCTTTACGCTGGGTTCCGACCGGGGTCGCCGCTATCCGGCTCAGAACCGGATCGTCGGCTCGAGTCCAAACCTCCAGGACAACAACGAAAAAAGATCTAAATCCCCGGCTGAGGCACAGTATGCCCTTGTTATGATTCATACTCAAAAGAGAAGATCAATATTTGCGCACATCTATGGGAGGGAAAACAATAGAGATCTTGCCTCAGCTGACTGTCTGTTAATGGCCTGTTTACAGAGACAGACGGGATAATGGCCTGCTGGGGGCTGGTACACAGCCATGCGGCGGCGGCGGCGGTGGCTACACACTGCTCTTGTTTCCTGGTGCTGGTGCTAAGGAGAGTGGGGCAGGATTACGACCCATTAAAGCCGGGAATTTGCCATTTGTTCAAGAGGGGAGTTTGGCCGAAGCTGTTGGACAGACAAATTTGCAAGTGAAATAGCCCGAGTGTCCAAGCCCAGGCTCCTGGAGCTTTCACAGTACCTGCCATCTCATTGGACTATGCAAATGCCCAATCAGAGCACTCGAGAGTTTTGGCTTCAGTTTTGTAGATGCAGGTAGCATCCACCATTCTGTTTCTGGGGACCGTCGACGTGGTCAGGAGTCCATGGCGCAGGACGGCACCGGTTTCAGCAACAGGCGAGCGACGCTGCCTGTTGGAAGGGGCTGTTGCAAGTGTAGAAGAACCGAGTCGTTTCGGATATCTGGGAGAGCCAAGTTCAACTCGAGGTCCTGGTTATTGTGGCAGCCGAAACATATTTGGGTGGGAGGGGGGGGGAGCACCATTGTTATATGAAAACCACATACAGTAATGCTGAACAGTTTTCTCATAAATGATTCTTCTTTGGAAACGCTGGTCACCATTTTTAATTGGCAGAATGAAAGCTAAACAAGTCCCCGAGACACA
This sequence comes from Muraenolepis orangiensis, assembly GCA_027704905.1. NCBI lineage: Eukaryota > Metazoa > Chordata > Actinopteri > Gadiformes > Muraenolepididae > Muraenolepis > Muraenolepis orangiensis. The sequence goes on from CM051016.1 coordinate 20,746,086, forward strand.
ATTGAAAGTGGTTGAAAGACCACATCTCGCAGGGTTCATCCCAGGTCACACTAGATGATGCCTGGTCCGGCTCATTACTTAAGCATCGAAGCTGTGCGCGTGTGCCTACATATGGCTAAGTGACTTTTCGGAGGTCCCGATCTCCTCCTCCTCCTCTCTCCTCTCTCTCTCTCTCTCTCTCTCTCTTAGGTGCCATCACTCTGCTGCTGTCAGTCATTCCCTCTCAGCACCTCCACCGTCCCCAGAAGCTGCTGTTGCTCCGGTCCTCCGTGGAGAGTGACCTTCTGCACCCCTCTTGGCCCTGCAAGGCCTCTGAACCGCCAAGAGGCTACGCTCCCCTGCAGGGATCACAGAGCTGGGATGCAAGGAAAAGCCATTGAGGCTTTTTTTGTTCCTTAGGGCGGGATCTTAAGGATATTTCTCTCTCTCTCTCTCTGTCTCTGTGTCTCTCTCTCTCTCTCTGTGTCTCTCTCTCTCTGTGTCTCTCTCTCTCTCTGTCTCTGTCTGTCTGTCTGTTGAATGCCAATACCCTAATATATAATGGATGTATCCATGCAACAAAGCTCAATTAACTGTGTGGCGGTTAATACTTTTTTTTTTTAAAAGCAGAAACTACATTGCTAAGAAGCCCATTGTTTGTGAGTATGAACAAGAGAATCTGATCCAGATATTGTGGAATGGCATTGGAAGACTAAAATCTGAGCATATGTTACTTCCGAAAATGTATTTTTATTATATATATATATATATTATAATTTCAATCTACCGGTACAACCATGGAGCACCCTGATGGTACCTTTCCCGGGAATGACGTCAACTCTGAATCTACATGAAGCACCAAGATTTGCATATCAACACACACACACACACACACACACACACACACACACACACACACACACACACACACACACACACACACACACACACACACACACACACACACACACACACACCACACACACACACACACACACACACACACACACACACACACACACACACACACACACACACACACACACACACACACACGTGGTAGGGATGGGCGTTAGGAGAGACTCAGGCCTGGGAACATCAGTCAATGATCCATTTACTCCTGGCTCACAGCCAGACATGAAAGTAGGCCCTAGTTCAGCACACCTTAAAAAAACAAAAAACAACCCTGCTCATTAATATTTTAGTGGGGCTTTTGTCTCCATGCACATATGTGTACAATGTGCATACGAAGGCGTCTCGCCATTAAGGTCAGTGAAGATGGATACTACATGGCTGACATGGCCAGCTAAACTAAATTGTTAATGTCCATGTCGGGGCATAAGGGGCAAGGCTGCGGCAAAATAAAAAAATAGTTCTGCGAAAGGTCAAACTCCTTCAGTCGGTCAGCAGAGGGGCTATAGAGAGGAAGTATACCCTGTACTACTTCCTGGTGCGAGACTGTGTGTTTCCCCAGGAGACGGGCTCAGACTAAACACACTGTTCATTCAGGGCTACCCTTCACCCCACCAACACATGCTTGACAAGTGCCCCCAACAGGAAACGGAAAACTAACTTTTTCCACCGGTTTCAGAGAGCCGGCCCGGAATGAGGGAGGACGTATCTTCTCTGGCGTTGGGGCAAAGCCCTGTCAGATGGATGGGCTAATTTCAGGGCTCCTGCTGCCAACGCAAACAACTGTTCTCTCTTGCTCTCATTGTCAGCACTTGAGGTTTGTGACGAATTCTTGAATTCTCCCAAGCCAACTTCTCTTCCCCTCAAAAGAGATTTTCCCCCCTAAAATCTGATTTGTCCTCGTCCAAAATCGCAGTCAGCCTTTCAACGCCTACACAGCAAGATGTTAAGGAGAGGTCCTATGGAAAAACAAACTCTTCACAGACACAGATGCTCAAACTGCACACACACACACACACACACACACACCACACACACATAAAATGGGATCTCCCTTTTCACTTTTTTGTTGGTTTTTGTTTAACCCTTCGGTTCATATTTATACTGAAACAAACGCGGGCCCTCGTAGAAGCCACATGACTCAACGTGAGTCTCGTAGTAACACATGTTGTGATGTACACAAGAGCTCCTGTTCGCCTCACGTCATTCGCCGACTGCCTTGGGATTGGACGGTTTTTTTTGGTCCGTGCGGTTAATGTCGAGGAACAACAGATTATCTTAGGTCCGTTGGCTAATGCGATAGATATATATTTCATTGGAGATTAAGAAAATGCTAATTACCCTTGGTCCCGGGACAGTGTGAATTTAGCTTAGCGACGGCTTTAGATTGACTCGGTGTAGGTCTAGAAGGGAGCCTCGGGACCATGATGTTCATCATTATTGAATTTCCATTTCCATTTATTTATTTATTTATTTAGCAGACGCTTTTGCCCAATGGCCTTACTAGTAAGGCAGAGAACAACCAAAGTACACAATCAATATTGGAGCCACTATGAAGCTAAGTGCTCCAGGACCCAGATTCCAAACTTCTCCCAAGTGCTCATAAGTCATACACACTATGCACATCAAAAGAAACAATATGTCAATAAAAGCTTATCGTCAAAAGGGGGGAAAAAAAAATGAAAGTACGTCAACAACAAAAAATAGTGCCACAGCGATTGAAAAACGGGCGTGCATGCGAAATAACACGTTTTTTTTTTAACCCTAGGCACATGCAACACTTTGGGGTTGAATGCGCAACGGAAGTCAATAGCCCGCGTTCGGTTTCCTAGTTGGTACTTTATCATTTCCCTCGATTCTTACACTCGGACCTGGGAGATTGCCTGTCAAAAAGACAAGGATGATTCTGTCATGAACTTAAAATGGGGGGGGGAAAGGGGGGGGGGGGCGGAGGAACACACTACCGTGAACATCTGGAAGAAGGTGTATTTGGTACACATGCGTGTGTATTGGATAGCGGGGGGTTACCGTTTGAGGCAGAATGAGCACTTCTTCGAGGGCCCCTGTTGCGACAACATGCGGCTGCCTCCTCTGCTGGAGCGGTCTGACCTGCTGTCTTTAATAAGGAGCAGGCTGAGTATCGGTGTGTATAATAAATATAAATATATATATCAATTTCAGGTACGGCCTGGCAGAGGCAGAGTCAGTGCGAAGGGCGTAGCCCCTACCCTTCCCGGCAGACGTGTGGTCGAAAAGAGACACAGGCACGGGAACAGAGAGAGAGAGAGAGAGAGAGAGAGTGAGACAGAGAGACAGAGAGACAGAGAGAGAGAGACAGAGAGAGAGAGAGAGAGAGAGCGAGGAAAAATGAAAACCGGACTTGAAATGAATACCAAAAAAGCTCCAGTCAGCCCCTGCGTTGAACGGACATCCTGTGTGGAGAGCGGCGGCGACGGCGGCCCCAGCGGAGACCCAGAGGCCACCGGGGAGGGCGGGTGTGTGCAAGCTCAACTCTCTCCCTCTCTCTCCCCCCCCCCCCCCCCCGTGTCCCGTGTGACAGGCTCGCCCAAGACAAATGACCGGCGGTGCTGCTGTCTCCATGGGCCTCGACCAAGACAAACAGCCCCCCGGTTAAAATAAGGACCTGCCTGCCCCCCCCCCCCCCCTCCATCCCATCCCGTCCCATCCCCCCCGCCGGGCCCTTGTGGCTCTTTTACCTCATCTACACTTTGGGCTTGTCTGCATCACCCCCCACAGCCGCAACATATTCACGCATATTCTCTTCATGGGTCATAGGGCTGGGGAATGGTGTGTGTGTGTGTGTGTGGGAGGGGGGGGGGGGCTGGTTAGGGTTAGAAGGGGGGGGGGGTGGGCGGGGGGGTTTGGGGGGGGGGTCTAGCACGACTCGACAGCGGGACTCACTTTTCACCCTCTCAACCCCGTCTGTATTCTCTCTCCCCTTCCCACACGGGCTTTCAACTTGCACCACATCACATGAGCTCTATTGTGGCCATGGAGCTGGGGTCGGAATAACGCGGGTGAGTCTGAGTACATGTGACATCGAATGAGCGCTGGGTTTGGAGTCTGTTTATATAGTGTGTGTGTGTGTGTGTGTGTGTGTGTGTGTGTGTGTGTGTGTGAGAGAGAGATAGATCGAGCATGTGTGCACGCAAAATCCCCAAGAGTAACTGAATCACCAAATGCCAATTGTGAAGAAGCGTCAGCAGTATCTCCCATGTTCCACTTAATGGAGCACAATGCATCCTGGGATCTGTGGTTCGTTGGACGCGGGAACGTGCCTCGTTTGTCTCGGTGGCAGTGCCCTTCCTTTCCCGCCACCGGTCCCTGCAGGACCCCTGAACTGCTGACACTGGAACCCCCCCCCCCTTCACCTTGTGTCGCACAGCCGCCGATATCCAGCATGCGGCAAAAATTGCGAGGTGTCCTTTCATCTGCATATTGAGCAGCCCGGCCAAAAGAAGCAGGGCCTCAGCATTTCACTGCATACATAATGTAAACAAGTAGCAGTTATTCGACTTAAACCCACCTGCGACACTTTGAGGGTGAAGGCGTGCCACATTAATTGGACTTTTCCCCAATTAGTTCGGCAAATGTGATTGCGCGATCAAAATCGATCGTCCCTTTAAAAAGGAGAAAACCAATGAAGTACAAAGGACAGGGGAAAAGTCCAAAGTCGTGTGTTCCAATGTGCATCGATTAGCAAAAAACTAAGCCAAGACAAAGGGAATATTTAACCCTTTCTTGCCTCTCGCACGCAAAAAAAAAGTCAGCTACTTCTGGCGTGTGGTGGGCAGACGTTTGCCAGTCTCGGTGCAGACGGCAAGGCGCTGCCCTGTCTGACGGCGCGGGCTCGGTGAGGGCCGGAGCGATGGCGTCCGGGATTTATTGGCCCGAAGGGGCTGTCAGGGGAAGCACTTCCTGTGTGTTAATGGACGCTCCTGCAGAGGAACCCGTGGCGGCTTGTGGCCATACGCAATTCTAGCCTTTTTCCCCTCCCTCCCTCCCTCTCTCTCTCTCTCTCTCTCTCTCGCTCTCTCACTCTCCTGCTGCCTATCCCTCTCTCTCGCCCTTCTCCCCAGATGCTTCCACTCTCTCAGCTAATCATAGTGAGAGAGGCCAGGCTCACTGGAGGAGCACAGCGCTGTAGGAGGAACCCTCTGTTCATCTACCAACAAGTCATCACAGTATGCCAAGACTACGGTTTGCTGTCGATTGTTCCACTTCAATTGAGGTGAGCATGGGAACGTGAATGTGTGCAAGTGTGTGTGTATTAGCCCATACCCAAGTCTTTCCAGATGGTCCAGCTCCGGTACCGGGGGTCCGTAGGTTTCGATGTGAAGAGGCTGGTAGCGGTAAAGGACTTCCTCCATCTTAGCCACGGGCTGCAGAGACACCGTCTGGCCCTGCAGAGACAGAGACAAGAGAGAGGAACGTTTAGCATAACACAATAATCTCCATTGTCTCAGGAGTCGTCTTAGCTTGTCGTCTTAGCGTGCCGTTAGGCTCCCGGGTGAACAATGACTATAAAGCATTCAGGAAAGTCAAGGTGACGAAGAAACCATCACGCACAAATGAGCTTAATGTCAATCAAACCCAACAGGTAACCACCGCCGGGTCTTGACTGACTGGTTTGAAAATTGCAGTTTGGTCAAACAACATTTTTTTCCACTTTCCTCAAAACACTACTGGCTCTGCAGGGAGACGTTACTAGTGCAAGGACGGAGTGTGTCACTAGAGGTTTAAATCAAATGTCAATAGCAGCGGTCCAAAAATCGGATCAAACTAGAAATGTTTCAGAAATAGTTCTCAACTGGTCTAGCCTCAGGTCCCACATGTGTCATTAGTCATTAAAGGCTACTACCCACTACGAGACATTTCAAGTAAGGCCCGACTTCGGCAGTACACACTCGACCACTGGTCTTGGCGATCAGTCTGGCCATGCCGTCTGGTTGGTGGTCCCACACAGGACCTCAACTCCCATTGGTCGTTCAAATCTCATTGGCTGTTGACAGCGCAATTGAAGATCTCAGTCCCCACACACGGCGATAATATCAATTTGCCCTCCCGACTCTTCCCCACTCTACGGGGGAATCTTGAAGAAGTCTTGAGACCCCCACACACACATTTCACAACAACCCCCCCCGCCCCTAATCGGACAGAGTTAAAGTAATGACATTGTTATTATGAAACATTGCAGACTTCATTTCAAAATAAGTAAATACTAAAAAACTGTCCAGATGAACTGTATTTTTCCAACGCCACGGCTATGACCTTGAGGTCGAGCACATCGCATGCATCACAAATCTGGCGCAGGGCCATGTTCCAAATTGTTGAAAAATCGGTGCCAGAATACGTCTATCACCTGAACAGCGATCTGCTAAGCGGATGCCAATATATACAAGAGGGCGTTATCGCGCACTAAGAAAGCATTTTCTCAGTGCGCATTTATGAAGAAAAGAAAAAAAGTCCCTTCAATCCATAATTGTCAAAGGCTGGGGTTTCAAGCTTTCTGCCAATCAGTTGAAATAAAGACTCTGGCTGCTCATGCCCTTGACCGTGGCTATTGAGTGAGAAACGTGATACTTCTTCAGGACGTTGCAGAATTGCTCAATCTGGCCTTGTGCCATGGAGCAGGTGGAGGAGGAGCGAGCGAGCGAGCGAGCGAGCGAGACTATCTCACACACATCTATATTACATACCTATATATACATACATACACAAACATACACACACACACATATATATATATATATACACACACACACATGTATACATATGTATACATGTATACATATGTATACATGTACATGTATACATGTATACATATGTATACATGTATACATATGTATACATGTATACATGTATACATATACACACACACATATGTATATATACATACTATAGATGTATATATATGTATACATATATATACATAGATGTATATATATACATATAGATGTATATATATATCTATATAGACACACACACACACACACACACACACACACACACACACACACACACACACACACACACACACACACACACACACACACACACACACACACACACACACACACACACACACACACACACACACACACACACACACACACACACACACACACACACGTATATAAATTGGGGTCAAACGACCATGTTACTCTCTGCTATTAAAAAAAAAAACCAGCCTTGGTAACATGCATAATTCATAAAAAAAACAAAACATTTTGAACATTGTTTGAAAAAAATAATAATAATAAAAAAAAAAAAAAAGAAGGAACAAAACCAAAACAGGAGGAGTAACTGACCCACACAAACCAGCACCAGGTGTCCGGCAGCCCGCCCATCACCAATGCCGTCCGTAACAGGCCCGAGCTGGGGCCGTTACAACAGTTACCGACGGCACCGCAACAGAGCGCGCAGATGCAGCCTCCGCCCCCCTACACAACGCGGCCTCCCACACCCAGACGCCAGGCAAGGGTTCGCTACATAAAACAAGGCGAACAAGAGAAATAATCACACACACTTCCCCGACTGCTTTCACTCGACCTCTGGCCCCGGAGGTGCCGATGACTCCCTCCCCCTGTCCCATCCATCCCTCCGGTACAGTGGAGCCCTACCACAGTCTAATGAAAGCCAGACCACGGCCATGTCGCCCCCTTCTCGCACACTTGCTCGGACCCCTTCATCCATCTTCCCCGCAGACAACCAGGCCCATATTACTCCCTGCTGGGCTAATCTAAGAGAGACCGTCTGATGATGGAGGGATGGATGGAGGACAGGAGGATAGACAGAACAAGGGAAAGAGAGAGATGGAGACAGAGAGACAGAGAGAGAGGTGGCAAAAGGGCACTAAATCAGATATTTTTTAGTGATGGAGGAGCACCCAGCCTCTCCATTCTAGAGAAGTTTCCTTCCAGATTCCACTTCAAGGACACCTTGAAAACTGGCAGAGACCCACCAGAGCAGGCAAACAAACACAGTACAGAATTTAAAACACACATACGGCATCGCTCTTAAACGACACACACACACACACACACACACACACACACACACACACACACACACACACACACACACACACACACACACACACACACACACACACACACACACACACACACACACACACACACACACACACACACACACACACACACACACACACACACACACACACACACACACACACACAATATGGGATTCATTCCCTTTCTGTGAAAGCGTCTGGCCGTCCGTGCGGCTGTGGTCGTTCAGACCCCATCCCGACGCAGCAGTAGTTGTCCCGCTAATGTACTTCATATGCCCCGTCCCTCCTTACATTAAAACCTGTTGAAACCTTCCATCACAAACTCATCGCCGCGTCCTATTAAAAGCTTGTGCGGGGAGAGAGAGTTGGATACGGTTGTTGTTGTTCCCCAATGCTGCGGTCAAAGACAGCAACGCAGACAGGGGGCGGGAGGATGGAGAGGGGGGGGAGAGGGGGAGAGGGGGAGAGAGAGAGAGAGAGAGGAGAGAGAGAGGAGAGAGAGAGAGAGAGAGAGAGAGAGAGGAGAGAGCGAGAGGGAATGAGATAGAGCACACATAGCAGAGAGTGGTCGTTTCCAGTGGCCCCTAGTCAAGAGAGCCAGCACAAACATCTGCTTTTAACATTGACAGAGGCAAATATTACTACCTTTGCACGCGTGCGTGCGTGCGTGCATGTGTGTGTGTGTGTGTTACACCACTTTAATACCCCCTGTGACACTTAAAAGCAACCTCTGGAGACCATCCGTCTTAATAAAACCGCAGGGGAGGATAACTTCAGGAAATCACACCGAGCTAAAAAGGGGAGTTCTGTACACTCCCACCCTACTACACCCCTCCACCTACCCGTGTGCTTGAGGAACGGTGGATTCTGGAGAGGTTATCCTCTTCCCTGGCATGTGGATGTTTGTCAATGCCTTTGTAGGCTTTTGCTGAACTAAATATACAGTGGGATTTTTTTTTTTTAAACACTTGTTAGGAAAAAATTAAAAAAATCCTGAAATGATCCACACTGCTTTGGGTGTGGCTTCTACGGGTTTGGATTTGGTTGTTTTCGATTAAAGGCTTTTCATGTCACATCAGACATTAAATAAATAAATAAATAAAGTCATAAAAATAAACATAAAATGAAGTCGATTTCTTTTTATTTGACAGGTTTATAAGCGGTTTATAAGCGTTGCAATATTTTTTTCCGAACCGGGACGTGATTTTCCGGATTACAATAAAGAAAAAATGACTTACTCAAAAACGTGTTTGCTTTTAGGTCTTTCTGGTTAACCCTTAAGGCCCGAGGTGTCAAGAAAACTCCTCTGCACTTCCTTAAACATCCGAGTCATGTCTCAGGTAAAGGAAAAGCCACCAGGCTTGAATATGCAAATAGTCAAGACATGAGTCACCAGGATGTGTGGAGGAGAGGGGGGTTTTCCCCTCAGGGGTTGTACCACACTATCAAGATAGTGTCAGTAAAAAAATATACCACTTCTAAACAACAGCCGGTTTGAATCGACGACACTGGCACTGCCCTTGGAACATGAACACGCAAGCTCAGGGGAGCGTATTCAGGATCGCACACCGCTGTCAGTTGGCACTCGTAAGGCTTCCCACCGCCTGCCCCTGTAGCTCTGCAGTCCCAAGGTCACCAGGAGACGAAGCGTCTCCATCAGCACTTGCAGTCAAAGCCTCACACCACCACTATCACTATCGCCACCACCACCACCACCACCGCTACAGGGGCAGTATGCTGCTGAGGAGCTCTAAGCCACAGACTGAGTGCTAATTGCAGTGATGGACAGGGGCGCTAGCGGTCATTGTGTATGGGGGGGGGATCAATCCATTGAGCCAAGTTAGGAACCAGCCCAGTGCTATGCCGTCCGGAGAGCCCGGGCCGCTGCATCCTGCCCTGGCACTGCCGTGCTTCTGGGTGGATGAAGAGCTTTGTGCGCTGCGAAGTAGCAAGTGTAAACGCCGCTGCCCTCGCGGCACCTCCCCTTCCAAGTTTAAATATAACCGGCTGACCAGTGGCAGCTGCCCCCAGCGCAAAGCCCCCTAAAGCTGACAACTCCTTTTTCCGCTGGACGGGGCCGCTAGCAAGGCCTGCCTCCAGGCCAAGGGGGGGGGGGGGGGGGGTGTGCATCGGGGGCCAACCTAAACGGGGCCAAGTCATGGACAGGGGCAGAGGTGTGAATGCCCACATGTGCTGCTGCCAATCATGTCTGGAGGGAGGGAGGGAGGGAGGGAGGGGGGGGGGGGTTCTCCTTTAGTCCCTTGAGCCAACCACCCCAACCCCCCCCCACCCCCGCAGCTATCCGCCTGCGTGCCAACACACCAATAAAGGAGCAAAAGCCAAAGGTCATGCACTCTCCCACATAAAAACAACCCCGTCTTCGGTCTGCGGATGACACAGAAGTCAAGATTGAATGAGAGTCGTGTGCGCACACACACACCAGTTACTCCACATTTGATCAAAAGTGTAGGAAGTCACAAAGAGTGAGTGTCAACATTACGGGAGTGATCTAAATCAACATGGCGCAATCACACACAAAAAGTCTGAATGTGAATAATGGGGGTGGGTGGGTGGGGGGGGTTGTGTGGGTAGAACCAGGTAGAACAAGTCGGACGAGTCTGCCGGAACACAGTGGTGGAGGCTGGCTTACAGTGACGAGCAAGACTCCCTCTCAGAGGTCACCGTGGAGGACAACTCGGCCGGGCAAAAACAGCCTTGAGCAAACACACTCGGAGCCTGTGCTCGTTAGACGGTGTGCGTGGTATGCGTTCACACACACACACACACACACACACACACACACACACACACACACACACACACACACACACACACACACACACACACACACACACACACACACACACACACACACACACACACACACACACACACACACACACACACACACACACACACACACACACACACACACACACACACACACTTTTTTTTTTTTTCAGGGCACCCATTTCATTTATTCTAAAATGAAAAGAGTACTAAAATGGACCAACAGAACATAAAAATAAAAAATAAAACATTATTTCCATAAACTACTCTGTCTATGTTTAGGGACAATATCCACCCGCATTTGGCCGAAAGTGAGTGAGTCTCGTCATGTTTACGCCTGTGTGTGTGTGCATGTGCGGGTGTGTGCGTGTGTGTGTCATTAGTGGGCCTGCGTCAGCAGCAGCAGTAGCAGCAGTAGACATGTCAGCTGAGCAGCGGACTGGGCCCCTGCAGCGCTGGAAGCTTTCACATTTTTCTGGTGGAGATGGTGCCGATAGCTGTTCCAAGGTGGAGAAGCTCTCCCACAGGTCAACAACGGTTGGCCTCAAGAGTAGTTTAGTTTAGTTTACTAAGATCCCCATTAGCTGCAGCATTGCTACAGCTATTCTTCCTGGGGTCCTCAGTGAAAGAACCATGGGGGCCAATCATGGCAGCTGTGGCCACACAATGATAAGGCAAATGCTCGAGCTCACCTTGGAAAGGAAATATACATTCGATTCATCCACAAGACGAGACAGACACACACACGATATATACACACACTCCCGGATGGCCCACATTTCTCGGGTTTTAAAACAAGGAAGTTCATTAAGAGGCATCTTGTCACCTGGCGCGACGGCGGCGGCGGCGCTGTGCGCCAGACAACAACAAGCAGCTTGTTTCAACAGCGAGGAGAGAGCCCTGCCTCCCACCTACACCTACCATCCGTGTCTTTTGATTTCAGCGAAACGTCTATTTCAAAAAGACACTTTGGTCTTCAAAGAGTGTTTACCCGGGCGGGAGCCTCTCTCTCTCTCCCTCTCTCTTTGTGTGTGTGTGTGTGTGTGTGTGTGTGTGTGTGTGTGTGTGTGTGTGTGTGTGTGTGTGTGTGTGTGTGTGTGTGTGTGTGTGTGTGTGTGTGTGTGTGTGTGTGTGTGTGTGTGTGTGTGTGTGTGTGTGTGTGTGTGTGTGTGTGTGTGTGTGTGTGTGTGTGTGTGTGAATTTACTTTTGTGTCTGTGCCGCTTGCCTTTGCTCAATAGACTTCTAACAAAGTGAGGGATTACTCGGAGTGACTCTAGACCATTCCTGGGGCAAGACCAGGCCCATCCCCATCCAGTCGCACAGCACAGCACACCTGGACTAGAATGACTTTCCCTCAGGACAGGTAAAGCTCCTCCGATCCCTAATGGAGGGATCCCGCCTCATTACGTGTGGCCCCCAGCTTCCAGGCTCTCCCTCTCTACCCCTGCTGGTCTGACGCTGGTCTCAAGTAAATCATCTCATAGTTGTTGCGAGTAGAGAGAGAGAGAGAGAGAGAGGGGCGGGGGGGGGGGGGGCGGGGTTGGGGGGGGGTCAGAAGGTCCAGGATGTCCCATGCATGGCTGGTAAACAACATTATAGAGCTGGAACCAACGTTAGATCACTCTTCTCTAAATAAAGGCTACAGTAATGGCGGACATGAATTGGCCAGAGATGAATTGGCAGCCTCACGTTCCACCGCTCACAAGCAGACTGTCCGTCATATCACCAGCCATGGTTCACCTTGGCCCTAAAGAGAGGCAGCTGGTTGGGGGGGGGGGGGGGGGAGAGAGGGGACAGGGGGAACATTTCTGGTCGTGACACACACATGGATGTGGCGGCAACACTTCCAAGCAATAGAGGCACGGTTTTCACGAATTCTGAACCCCTTTGCAGTCTTGCCATTCTGTCATATAATGTTTTCATTTTCAGCGCCAGAAAAAACATTGTATTGAGAGAGCAATGATTCTGAGAGTAGCCCTACTGAGAGTACCAATACTGAGAGCAGTGAGCGACTCACTCAGTCAAGGACAAACATCTGCTTCAGTGTATGTGGGCCGCAAATTTTTTGAAAACTGCGAAACCGACTTTATGATCATGACTATGCCTTCGCTCCATCAAATTAATCCAAAGCCCGACTTTAGGGAATGGGGAATCCGCACTAACAGATAAATAAATTCCAGCGCCCTGCAGGAATCCACCACTCCATGCTGAAACTCCACCAAGTCAAACAGCAGTTAGGCCTGTAGACTCTGAGGTGGGTGGGGGTGGGATCCAAAACCACACGCTCATGGGACTGGTCTCTCAGTGTAGCGCAGCACAGAGCTCTGTCCCTCTGTGAGGAGCTGGGGAGGCCAGGAGGGATGAGGAGCAAAAAGGGAGGAAAATAAAGTGAAGGGGGAAAAGAAGAAGAAGAAAAAGGAGGCCGGCTGGAGCCAAGTGCAACAGAATCAGACCTTTTCTCTCCCCATCAGCAAGTTTAACTTCACCATGCATATCGACCAAGGGGGGGAGCCAAGGAACTGCATCCTCCATTTGGGTCAAGCCATTCTGAACAAGCCTCATTTCCAGCGGGGCCGGAAAGGGTAGGTTGTCTCCTTGGAATGTGGAAGAGTTGAGATGCGAGTAGAAACACAAAGTGAACCTCGCCATCCGCTACCAGCCTAACATGAACAATGGATCTAAAAAAAAAGTGCAGAATCATCATGCGGAGTCGGACGGGGGGGGGGGGGTCAGGTACATGGGATGTTTTGTTCTCGTTTGAATAAATACCCTCCGTCCGTTTACAACACCACCGAGTATAGGTGTGTGCCAATCGACCGAGATCTCTCTCCCACGGCCTGCCCCACCGCCGTATGGGAAGACTAGCGGGCCTCATGGGGGTGAGGAGGAGGAGGAGGGGACTGATGACACAGCCTACCTCATCACAATAAAATGAAAACAAACCCTTCAACCGACGGAATGTCCCTGCTGCAGACAACCAGACCTCAGCTCGCCGCTAACAGCGGGCAAGAGCCCTCAGGCCCCGCATCGAGTCGCCTTGTGAGCTGTGAGCTCAAACAACAAGACAGCGCGGGAGAATGGGACAGCGTGACTCAAGCGAGATGAGGGCCTGTTCCCACCACACCGAGGAGGACTTTGCAAGAGTCAAGAACATACCTCCTCCCTTTGAAGCTTTGGCATAACCGGTGGCGGGCGGCACCGGTCATTTCCGACTAGCGGGACTAGCACTCCGGGACCACCAAAGCGGCACGCCGGACTAGCTAAAAAAACGGCGTCGCCGTGCGGCATTAAGCTTTCATGGGCTGTCGTAGCGGAGCTGGCCACGTGTTGGCCATGAGTGACGCCACGCGAGTGCTCGGGTTTCAATGGGTTCACCCTGCTTAACACCTGACGCTAACCCGAGCCCTGCGGGGTCCTCCACCGCACCGAGAGACTCACTACGAGCGCATCATAATTAGACCCATTAAAAAAGGATAAAGAGCTTTCTTTGAATGCAGACATCCTCAATAAAACGATCAAAAGCAATGCGTTTCCCCGAGCTTACTTAGGTATTGAAACAGGTAAACAGACTTTCATGTCCACAAGTCACAGAGCCACTCCACCAGCCAATGCATTGAACTCCTACATTTTTATTTATTTTTTTGTATGAATAAAGCTTGTTTGGACCATAATGCACACATCAAAGAGACACATTTAGCAATTGGCAACCAAACAAAAAGACTTTTAAACCGAAACACAGGAGGTCATACAGAAGTAAGGAAACGACATGTTCAACAATAAGTACAAAATCTGTGGAGAGAGCAGAAGGGGATGAACCAAACCTTTCATATTCATCAACCAAATGAATATGAAAGCAGAAAGTGAAAGACACACACACACACACGCATTCAAAGGCAGCGAGGCTGACGTGATTGCACTGGGTTCATTGTTTGTTGTGAAGGTAAAGCCAGTCCATACGCGTTGCACCCTGTGACTTCTCTGCCCGTAGCTATTCTGGCCATTCATGAATCTGAACCAAACCCAAAGAGGCCAGACCAAAGCATCGCAGCCTGGCTTACAAGGAGCGTGGCTGAACCACGACAGTGCAACGGCACACCGGGGCCACTGCCGAGGTGCCCTTGAGCAAGGCACCCGACACCTACACTGCTCCCCGGGTGCGGTATAGACAATAGCTGCCCACTGCTCCTTATACTAGCATGGGTTAAATGCAGAGAAACAAATGTCACTGAGTGTGTGTGCAACCAAAAACGATTTAAGATTTAAGAAGTGTAAGATACTAGGGTTACCCTTTTTAATCCTCCAAGCGTAGTATACGCGCGTGTTGAACTCACCATGACAATGCCCGTGGAGAACACCGTGGTGGTCTTCACCGCCTGCTTCTGCTTCTCTATCTGCGTCTCCAACTGTGCCACACGGTCCTTGTGCTGGGCCAGCAGGATGGTGGCGGGTACCCGAGAGCGCTCCTGGAAGAGGACGGCAAAGCAGAGATGGAACGAAAGCACAGATTGAGTGAGTGTAACAGGTGAGGTGTAAGTGGCATAGCGCTAACTGGTCACTAGTCACTGGTAACCACCCCCCCCCCCCCCCCACCACCTCATAAACACAAGAGCGCAGATTCCCCATCTGTATTCATGATGCTGCTGCACTACTGGCACTTTAAAATGCTTTTAAATGCTTCTTGCACAATTCAACACATATATACACGTATATATATTATCCATCAGTCACTTTATTGTCATTTTTGTGTACGGTATTTTTTTTTATAGTATAGTGTTTTAGAATATTCATTCTGCAGGAGGGAATGGAGAGTAGGCATTCCATTGTACTTGTTGCAAATAAAAACATTGAAACTTTCAGTAGCTTATTAATACTGGTTTACATGCAGGGAGGCCGAATGGGGTTACGGTTATCCAAACGACACGGTATAATTCATAATTGAATAAATGTCCAGGTTTTTAAAATATGTGCGCAACCTTTGCCCCTTATCGCTGAGCACAACCCTTGCTAACCATGCTGGCATGCCGTCCTCTCAACACATTATTAATGCGTGCCATGCTAGCAGAATTGCGACGCCGGGAGGAAGGGAGGGAGGGAGAGAGGGGGGAGGGACGTCCACTTCGAGCGCCGCCTTCACCTCCATTAAAAAGGCAAGGGCATTTCAATTTCTCCAGTGGACGGTTGCCAAGTACAGAGGTCCAGGTCCAGAAAACAAGCCCGGGCGCGTCATACAGGATATGGACAGAGCAGGTTGTGTCGACCGCTTGGATGACAACGCCGCAGAGCTTAGCACTATGAAAGGAAATATCACTGAGTGAAGTGACGCATGACGCTGTGGTCTGTCTGTGCCTGCATGGGATGGGTATCTAATGGATTCACAATGCGTCCCAATGATTGAAGCTCACAAAACGTCCGGGAGAAAAATACAAACAGATCCAACAGCTGGGGGGAGGGGAGGGGAGGGGAGATTTTGGAAGAAACACGAAATTGAGTGAATTCTCCAGATGAAGTACGTGTCGAGTGTGGAAGACATGGGGAGAATACAGTACACTCTCTGCCACAGATGTCAGAGCTCAGGAGAAAACCCCTGGGGAAGGGGGAATGTAGAGCGAGGGGGAAGGGGAAGGGGGGGGGGGGGGGGTTAAGGTTGATCCCATCTACCTGCTGTCAACAGGCCCTGTGCCTTAAACAAACAAACAAATAAACAAACCCACAGCTTAGCCCGCTATCTGTGATGGGCCCTCAGCAGTCCACTCTCCAGGAACAATCACTTCCAACGCCTGCAGCTCCACACAATGGAGCCAGGAGGCTTTGGGATCACAGAATCAGAACAATGCAGCGGGGACCCAGGACAGCCCCCCCCCACCCGCCGCAATGACTGGTAATAAGCTCTTAATGAACCCACAGCCCTCAGCCCTATGGCAGTGTGTGGGTGTGTGTGTGTGTTTATGTTTATATCCATTACACACGCAAGGCTCCAACCCACTAGGTGACAAACCCTCGACTGTAGGACCGTCTGACTGGACCGACTCAAAAAACTGGTTTCATGTTATAGGGCCTGACTGGACGTAGTGTGAGATCGTCCATAAAGCTGGCAACAGTCAATGACATTTGAGACCAAAATCGACCAATGGCGTTTGAGGTCAAGAGCGGCCAATGGGATGTGAGGAAAGGAATAAACCGTTCACAATATCAATAACCGCTACAGTTTTTACACAAACGTATTTGTAGCAGTCCACGTCTTTCGTGTCGGGTCTACCCGAGTTGACGTGTTCCCGCAAGATTTGCCGAACTTTCGCCGGTGTCCAGTGCCGGAGTTTAACATTCACAGAGTGGGTAGGAAGCTTAAGTGGTATCCCGTTGCCTGTTGCCTGTTGCCTGTTGCCGGGGGAAGTGAAACATGACACAGTGTGACACATGGTGGTGGTGGGCACCTCACCAGTTCGTCCAGCAGAGTCTGCTTGTTCTTCCTCTTGGACTGCAGCTGCCTCTGCTCCTCCTGCAGGTTGTCCAGCCGCCGCTGCTCGTTGCCCTGCTGCTCCAGAAGGAGCAGCTCCTCCAGCTCCTCCTGCTCCCGCGTCTGACCGAAAGAGAAGGGTGTGGTGGCGGGTAAGGAGATCCAGTCCAAGTTCCATTGAACATTAAAGACCATGGAAAATATACTGATATCTCAAACTGTCTCAAAACGGGTTTCACCGGTCTCCCTACAAATTCTAACCCGAAGCTTTGAAACTTGCAAATTACTTTGAAAACGTTTTAAAAAAATGACAGAGGCCATCTAGAAAGCATCCCTTTCTATGCTATGATGGGGGGGGGGGGCATATTATGTTATGCAAAGAGGCTATCAACAATGCATTGATTGATAAATGCATACATCCATCGCTGTACGTTGCAGTTATTGTGCATTATGTGTGCGAGGGCACCACGGGCCTACCATTTTGACTTTGTTTCTTTTGATGACATCTTGGTTCTCCCTCTGGTACTGCTCCATCATCAGCTTGGTGCCCTCTACGTCCAGGTTGTTGGTCAGGTTGTACACTGTGCACACGATATACAGCCAATAAACACCACAGCCTTTAATGTGGCTCACAATGGTTCAAAAGGTGATTCAGGTAGTGGTGTACTACCTGGATCAACTCAGGGTACATGACCCAGAGTTGATCCAGGACCCCGAAGGCTAGTGCAGATGCCCGGGCCCAGGCCACCTGGCGTCCTTTGACCCTCACCTAGGTCCTCTACCTGCTCCAGGTAGTCGTTATATGCTCTCAGACTGGGGAAATCAAAGTGTCTTTTATTGTACCTACACAGAGAAAGAGAGAATAAAAATAAATCAAGATGATACAAAACTTTTAAAATCCTACAGATCCTAAGAGCAACACGTATACGTGCCGATATAAAATGGTCTCCATTAACCTAAACTCGTAATGCTAGGTCTCTATAGTGCCTAATAGATGCCCATTAGATGTCAATTACAAGGCTATTAAAGAACAGAACACAGAGAGAGAGAGAGCGAGAGAGAGCGAGAGAGAGAGAAAGAGAGAAAGAGAGAGCGAGAGAGCGAGAGAAAGAGAGAGAGAGAGAGAAAGAGAGAGCGAGAGAGCGAGAGAGAGAGAAAGAGAGAAAGAGAGAGAGAGAGAGAGAGGACAGTGGAGAGCACGGGAGGGGCCGAGGAGAGTTAAGGCTTGGCAGAGAAAAGAGCCTTCCCATTTCAACCCACCCCCACCCCCCAGGGAGACTCATTGTCTACAAAACAAACATTGTAATGAGAAAAACAAAGGTTGGCTTAAAAAGTGGGAGGAGGCATGTGAACACATAAACACACAGAGGTATGGCCTCCCTCTCCCTCTCCCTCTCCCTCTCCTTCGCTCTCCCTCCTTCCCACACGCCACATCCCTCCCACTTAATTCCTCTCTGCCACTCATCCCTCGCTCTCGCCGTCTCTCTCCTACCCATCAGTCCTACCCATTTCTCCCCCTGCCATCTCTCTCTCGGTCTCCAACCCATCGCCTCCTTTGCCAGCTCTCTCCCTCCCTCCCTCCCTCCCTCCCTCACTCCCTCCCTCACTCACATCTTGAGCACTTTCTTGCGGATCTCCACCTCCTTGTCCACAGCCGGGTCCTCGAAGAGCTGAACGCGGAAGTTGCTCTTCCTGAGGGGCGTGTCGCACTGCACGCAGTTCCCCGAGCCACGCACGAACAACATGTCCACGCAGTTCTCGCATCTAAGGAACAGAAGGAAGAAAGAAAAAAAAAGGAAAAAGGTGCTGAGTGTACTGTGGGAGGGTGGGTGGGTGAAAGGGGGCGGGGTGACGGGCATCAAAAAGACAAGAGTGGCAGCAGGCCATCCACAGGGGCTTTTAGCGAGGTGACCCCTTTGTGTTGGTGCACACACCTGAAAGTCAGCAGCCCTGCTGTAAATAAAGGGTCCAGGCTCCTGCTGGTGGGGAGTCACTCGCTCCCAGTGAGGAGGCACATATCTCATGTTTAAATAAATTTAAAATTTAAAATTTAAATAAATGTTGTGGTGAAAGTGACACATGCTTGGTATACATTTTTCCCATGATGTCAAAAATAACACTCACACAATCGCAATAGTGATTATCTTTTTACATTCTACCAGCTTATTATTCGTAATAGGATGGAAAACCCTTCAGTGATTTTGCCACAGGCCAGACATTGGGGTAGACCCTAATGAACTGAGCAGTTAACATCCACATTAACATTCTGCCATCATTATACTACGTTAACCATCAGCATCACAGTCCATGTCTGCTTCAGCTCATTTCATGGATCATGTAATAGAAAAAACAGACAATTACACCAAACTTCAGGCCAAAACATTATCAAAACAGCCAATACATCATTAGCGTACACTTCCAACGTATCGAAAGTTGCATCCAAGGACATTATATATATATATATAGATATATATATAGATATATATATATATATATATATATATATATATATATATATATATATATATATATATATATATATATATATATATATATATATATATATATATATATATAGCATATACATGCATTATATATTTTCATATAGCATGATGTCTCTCCATTAACTTCATAATTATACCATTAACCATCACATATCTATACAAGCAGAGCAAGCATACATATAAACCTGCTGTCAATATATATGTGACAAAAAAAAATAATTCTAATACTAATGTAAATACTGTTGCATTGACGTTAATATATATTTAGGTTTATTTAAAAAAAAATTATGTCACTGCATATCCTGCGTGTACGTGAGAGATAAAGTTCTTGAATCCTTAATCTAAAAAGAATCTGCCACCATCAGTGGTCGGATCAGAAGAGGACGGCGGAAGCGCCGACTTCAGCCAAGACCCGGGTCCACCCCGGCATGCTCCATCGTAGCGGGGGGGAGAGCGTCGCCGTGGCAACCCGAAAGACCCCACCCCGAGGGCGCATGCAGAGGGGCCTGCCCATCAATCACACCCTTAAGCAGGTAGGCGTTGTTCACCCATCAGTCACAAGCAGTGGATGCTGAGGACAATGAGGCAGAGGTCCTACTAAATCTACCCCCCCCCCCCCCCCCTCTCTCCCCTGGCGGGGGCTGAAGCGGCTGAATAAACGTTTGCTCAGTCCACTCTTTTAATTGAGTCTCAGTGGAGTTTTATTCCGCAGGAATTCACCTCGGTGGGCTTCCTGTTCCCGAGTCCCCGACCACCACAACTGAAAACATATGGCAGCCGAAATGTCACTATCTGCCACTCATTTACGGCCGTGTTGCTATTTCATATATGATACAGCCATGAACGGTGTGTGTGAGTGTGAGTGTTGAAGGAGGGGTGGTGTGGTGTGTTTTAGTGTACACTACCAGTAGGGCGGTTTACGGACCATTTACTTCCCAAGGGGTTACCTGCTGCTGTGTAACCCCCCCCCCCCCCTACCATGGGCCTTCCTTCTGTCCTGTAGGCCGCTGCTGCTGCTTACTATAACGAAAGCGACATCATGTCTGTCATTTCACAGCCTCGACAGGATTTGCAACAGGAGTGTCGTTTCTGGAGAAACTGCAGGGGCCATGGGGATTTTGGGTGTTTACACTTAGCGTCTCAGATATGGGTCAAATAAACCAAACCAGCCACGAACGATGAATATGACTTTCCAGAAAACAGAGTGAGCCAGGGCATACTGGCAGGGTTGCACAGAGACATAGTTTCCGAGCATGGGGACAAAAAAAAAAAAAAAAGAAGAAAATTAAAACCGTATTCCATGGCAAAAAAAAAGAAAAGGCTCCCATCTGTGGTGTCCAGTTGGTGGGCCCAAAGCATAAGGAGCCCCAACACAAGTGCACCCAAGCAGGGCAGATGTTCACTGTGGCCCCAGGCTACAGGAGATGTATGGGCCCAGCCATATGGAGGTAGACGGGAGGACGCAGGCTTGTTTCCACAGGCCTACAAAGAGGCCATTCATCAACACAGGACCACGAGCGGGGCGTAGCTTGCCCCCTTGCCCTATAAATGGACCACACAACAGAACCCTCCATAGGGGAAATCCTGTGTAATTCTAGAGCAGAGAGGTGAACCCTTAAAGGGCTTAGAGGGAGGAGACTATTGGAATGAACATGCCATCTTTCATCTGTGCAGCGACTGAGTTCTGTGTCCCTTACGTCAGTGAAAAAAAAAAAAAAATCGAATAAAAGAATAACACATTAAATTATAAATACAAATACTAATAAGAAAACTCAAAGCTACTTGGCTGTTATACACCAAGGGCCTTTCGGCACACTGAGTCACATAAGAAAACACAATTAGACAGAAGCCTGTTAGCAGGGGAAGAGTGTGTGTGTGTGTGTGTGTGTGTGTGTGTGTGTGTGTGTGTGTGTGTGTGTGTGTGTGTGTGTGTGTGTGTGTGTGTGTGTGTGTGTGTGTGTGTGTGTGTGTGTGTGTGTGTGTGTGTGTGTGTGTGTGTGTGTGTTGACTTTAGTGGCGTAGCAAGCGCGTCTCCTCTCCAACCCTTCCCACTCCCTCCTCACCTGTCCTGCCTAAACCCCCAGGCTCATATCTCTCCCATCTGCAGCTGTCAGCAGGTCGGGGAGGGGGGAGGGCGGGAGGGAGGGGGTGGTGGCAGGAGAAGAGAAGGATAAACAGGGGCATGGCTCAGCAAACACCACCCCCCCACCCCCCCACACACACACACACACACACACACACACACAAACACAAACAAGATGTGGCCTTCATCTTCCTCCCATGAAAAAAAGCTGAACTAATATTAAAAGCTAAAGTGAGGCTAAAGTGAGCTGTATCAGTGTATAGAGAGGATTGTACGGATTGTTTTGAAGCCAATGTAGTAACAGGTTAAGGCCAGGGTTACTTTATGTTTTTCTAAGAGTTGGCGTCACTAAGGAAACAAAAGCAAAGTGTGAAAAGTCAGTGGAAAGCTCGCCCCTTCGGTGAGGAAGACGTTAATGTCCAAAAAACACAAAATGAAAAATCAACAACGAGGTGTTAAGTTTATAAACCCGTCACACCCTCTTCATGATCAGTAAATGACTATGATACTTTTACGTCAAACATTTGTCAACATATTAAATGCATGGCATAACAGCAACCCAAAGTGGCCATGTGAGGCGTCAGACCACTGTCTATGCAGTAGCACCTCCCTGACACCGCGTGTTCCCGACATGTTCCCCCTGTGACCGCTGAACACATGCGCTTCAGAGAGAAGGCAACATAGTCAAATAAAGCAACTAGGGCTCGTTTCACTTACCTTTAGGAAAGCAAAACAAGTCTGCCACACCTAAGGCAAGAGTGCCTTGGCTGTTTGCTAGACACACGCTGTTCTGTTTGAGTGACTGGTTAGGGATGGGGAATGTGTTCAATCGGAAAAGAAAGAATAATTATGCAAATATGCTTGAAAAAAAGGCATACAAGTAGGGGTTGGATATTATGCATGAGTCTAAACCTTTTGTGTCTCATTTTTAGTCTCATTGTTTTAATGCTATGCCAAACCCTGTGTCACTGTGTTAGTAACTGTGTACATTTGCAACAGTTCGACATTTTAAGCTTCTTGTGACGGGAACACAGCAACAAGTGACATGTGATCATTTATGATACGAAGACTGATATGCAAGTACTAAACAGATACTGCAAACGACAGAAAGTACAACAAAGCGATATAGACGTTATTATGTCAAGAGTCTATCCAAGTCTCGTCATTCTATCTAACGTTAAACGGTGGTTGCCATGGCGTTGCACGTTGTTAATTCATCCAGACTACTGTGTGTGTGTGTGTTTGGAGGACATTAATATCCATAAACCACCCAACAACACTGAGCTACATTGACATCCAATTGGCTATAGCCATCTGACAACCCAGAAACTAACCCTGTAAGGGGGTGGGGCGTGTACCTTGAACACACCTCTAAATGTCCAACGCCTCCTTTAGCGTATGTGCCCTGATCCCTCCCCCTGTGTGTGTGTTTGTGTGTGTGTGTGTGTGTGTGTGTGTGTGTGTGTGTGTGTGTGTGTGTGTGTGTGTGTGTGTGTGTGTGTGTGTGTGTGTGTGTGTGTGTGTGTGTGTGTGTGTAACGTCATTGTGTTTAAGGTAATACATAACAGTGAGCACATATACTGTATATCCCCAGTGACAGGGGATATAAAATGCACTAGTGGTGGGATTTAAATTTAGATCTCAGAGAAGAGGTGCCGCAGCTACATAATGCAACACACCGCACAAAGCCGGGGGAGTGTGTGTGTGTGTGTGTGTGTGTGTGTGTGTGTGTGTGTGTGGTGTGTGTGTGTGTGTGTGTGTGTGTGTGTGTGTGGCATGCACACAGTCACACCACCGTCAGCTGTCAGCCAGACACGGGGTACAGTGAACTAACGGCTACCGTTGGTAAACACACAAGCTAGGATTTCTACTTCTTGTTCCTTAGGGATTATACCCGATAGGAAATCAATGCATGTGTGCTTGAAACATCGACCGCCCCGAAACCAAACAGAAGACAAAAACACAAAATAAAACTGGAAAAATAACGAAATAACATTTAAAACGGTTGTTTTAAAGGTCTAGTCAACACTCATCCAGAGATCAGTGGAGACAAACAAGGTGACCGCTCTGTAAATTGCATCATTGCAAAAACACATTTTAATTTTCTGTGCATGCATCCAGGCAGAGAGTCACGCCAGCAGCACGCACTGAGCTGAGCTGATGACGAAGCACAGCCACTTCCTGGTGGCGGGTTCAATAACAGACAGGGTCAAACATATTCTGCCATTACGCCCCCACCTTGGCTACACGGCAAACATAAAATCAGTCTATCCCTTTAATTTCACTGGGACACACACACTGGCCCAAGTGTGTGTGTGTGTGTGTGTGTGTGTGTGTGTGTGTGTGTGTGTGTGTGTGTGTGTGTGTGTGTGTGTGTGTGTGTGTGTGAATCATTGGAAAATGTATGGCGCTGTTTGGCACACAGTATGGCACTTTGGCACTAATGCATGTGAATTGTGAATTTAATTGTCTTTATATTGTCAAAACAACACTATATCATGTTGACACACTGCAAAACAAATCACAACTACCTCCATTTAGAAATGCATTACTTACCAAATTGCTTACCTGGAAGCTAGGCTTGTAATTGCGATATCAAATAGGTATGCACAATTTTGAACATCAAGTGTAGCCTACATCAAAAGTGGGTCTGGATTAAACGAAGACTCGCACTAGACGTAACAAGACGTACAGTAAATGAACACAGACATGACAAGCTGAGCATGTCTACTGTCTATGTATGCCAAGGTTAGCGACACATTGAGTTCACTTCGTATAACGGTTGTTAAATAGGCCTACTAGGTCTGTTCTATCGCTGCACAGTATTGGGGTTTGAACATATATTGCAATCAAGCCCATTAATGTTGCAACATTGTCCCATCCCTAGTCTAAAAAGCATGGTACACTAGTGAACGTACAACCACTTTTAAAAAGTCACAACATTTGAAACATACATGGGTTATGGTTGAACAAGGAATGGGTGAGAGATGAATTTAAACTGTTTACGTGATGGGGAAATGAGTGTCTGAATGTTGACAGGCTGTACTTACAGCGTATGGCCGCAGACATTCACCATCAGTTTTAGTGACGGGTTCCTGTACTTCGTGGTTTTACACCGCGGACACCCCTGGTCGTCCATCTCCGTTTAAACAAAAAATAATAATTTACGTTTGAATATGTGAAGAAGAAGAAGAAGAAGAAGAAGCCGTTTGTTGTTGTGTTCCAGGCGGCACTATACGGTGTTACACAGAAAGCCGAGTGGAAGAAACGGTGACTAATAAGAATCGTTCCTAGTGAGTGGGTTCCTCTCAAGCAGCTCGAAGTGTGGTGTGGCGAGCAGGCACGCCCAGTTTACGCAGGGTGCCCGGTGAGTCAGCTGGAAAAATTGATAAGGAGCTGGCCTCTACTAATCATTTATTCATAAAGTTAACATTTAAGATTCGAGATTGAAGAATAATGGCCGAAAGGATTGTGCTTCCTACTTGAAATTGATGAGCTAAAATAAGCAATAGGTCTGTTGAAAGTAATAATACGGGCTGTCCTATAATATTCATGATAACAATAAGCCAGCCCTCAAATGATATATATAGTTCAATTGACAGTGAATCATCAAATAGTATTAATTCCATGGGTAAAATATATATTGTAATAAAAATATTATAATAATATAGTAATTAAATAATATTGAAACCAATTCTAACATAGCCTCATAATATACACGATACAGTCAAGTAGTCTGAATTTTATAACGCTTGTCTTTAATATTGTCCTATTTGTAGCCCTGCTATTTGATGTTGCTTATCAGGCCAACGTTCCATCTTTTGCACCTAAAGTGGGCAATGTCGTCGTTGTCATGTGTTTTCTGTTGTTTTATGCCATAGTGGCAAATGGGGGAGGTTGTTTAATAGTCATGTAGTGGACTTGATTTAGGACAGTGATGCACTAGGACATTCTTACTTCTAAAATAGGTTGGTGTAGCTCGTCTTTGAGGGGTATTTGCATTTACCAGCTCAACGTCATCGATGTGTGTAATATTATGTGATGAATGTATTCGACAGTTCTTTATACCTAATTCATTCTTTTTTTTTTTTTTTAAAGAGTGAATCTTAAAATTGTGGAAAGTGGAACCGTGATTGCGTTTGACATTAAAGGCAGCCCCATTATAATGTGGACCAATCGGATATGCCAGCGTCCATTATGGCAAAATGCGTTCACCTTGCACAGGTGAGCCACTAACACACGGCAAACTCTATGATTGACAGCTGGAAACCAAACATTGGGCTCTGAATCCACGCTCGCTCCTCCCTCGCGGAGGGCGCTTGGGCCAATGGCGTGGCTCTCCTGCAGCACAGACCCCAGTGTCTCCTTCTCGCTACAGTTCCCGCAGAGTAAAAGTCACGTTGGAACCGAGAGAGAGAGAGAGAGAGAGAGAGGGGGGAGAGCTATATCCACTTACAGCCGCTGTCAGACATTCGATCGCGTTCGCATGGCGAGAAGGTAACTTGATCGGCCAAAGGAAAGGCTTGGCGAAACCAGGGAGGAGTGACTTACCAGGAAGGCTTGAAAAATGTCTTCTTCCCTCAGAGGAGTCACAACAGCGAATGACATCAAGAAGGAAAATGTAAAGACGGACAAAGGAGAGTGCATCAAGCTTCTCGCTCTGGATCCCGCGGAGTTGTCTATGGAGCGCGCAACTTCGCACCCAGATGCGGTCCACCCGGAGCTACTGGTGAGCGCGTCCTCCTCGCTGGCCTTTTCCCCGGAGCAAGTGGCGTGCGTGTGTGAGGCGCTGCAACAAGGGGGCAATGTGGACCGGCTTGCCAGATTTCTATGGTCCCTGCCGCAAAGTGACCTGTTACGCGGCAACGAGAGCATCCTGAAGGCGCAGGCCCTCGTCGCGTTCCACCAGGCGCGGTACCAGGAGCTGTACAGCATTCTGGAGAACCACAGTTTCAGCCCCTCGAACCACTCGTCGCTGCAGGACCTGTGGTACAAGGCGAGGTACACCGAGGCGGAGAAGGCGCGGGGGAGACCCCTGGGCGCGGTGGACAAGTACCGTCTGCGGAGGAAGTACCCTCTCCCTCGGACTATCTGGGACGGGGAAGAGACCGTTTATTGCTTCAAGGAGAGGTCCCGGAACGCACTGAAGGATCTGTACAAGCAGAACAGGTACCCCTCGCCCGCGGAGAAGAGGAACCTCGCCAAGATCACAGGACTCTCCTTGACCCAGGTCAGCAACTGGTTCAAGAACAGGCGGCAGAGGGACCGAAATCCCTCCGAGGCGCAATCCAAGAGGTAATACTCTTTTTAATACGTTGGTTTTTTTTCCTATGCGTAAAAACCCAAAAGTTATTGTTGATCAGCAACAACACATTGGTTATGGGCATGAGGACGAATCACGCTATAGTTTACAGTCAGACTTTATAAACGCTCTGTTCCCAGGTCACCTGGACGTGCAGGCTTGACAGCGTTAATCATTAACTGCGGACAATTAAAGAAATGCGTAAAGCCTTAGCCGCATGCTTATAATGTTTTGAAATATGAAGCGGTCGCCATTCAGGTCAGGTTTCAAGTGTGTTCGCCTTTGGAGCATGGGAACTGTACGAGTCAGCTTATAACTTTCCAGGTGTATTTTTTTATGTACTTTTTCTCTTACATTAGGAACTCTAGATTAACACACGAAAATGACATATGGGGACCAACATATTCCAGACTAGCCATATTGATTATTGGTGTGTATGGCTCGTGTGTCGGGCCTCTTAGTGTCTCCAGCTCCGCGCATAAATCATTTATTATTACTTTGTTCTCTAAAAAGGATTTTTAAAGAGCTTCCTTCACGGAGTTTATTTTTCATCTATTTCAAAGAAGATGGTAGAGAGACATATGCGTTCTTTAATGCTTTCTTGTCATGTATACCCTGGCTCGCCCGCACCCAGTGGAGGTGACCTCTCTCTCTCTCTCTCTCTCTCTCTCTCTCTCTCTCTCTCTCTCTCTCTCTCTCTCTCTCTCTCTCTCTCTCTCTCTCTCTCTCTCTCTCTCTCTCTCTCTCTCTCTCTCTTTCCTTCTCTGACACACACACACACACACACACACACACACACACACACACACACACACACACACACACACACACACACACACACACACACACACACACACACACACACCTCCTCCGCTGCCCCGCTTCCTGCTAAGTGTTCGTTTATCTTATTTTCATTCGAAATGGGTATACTCTTAACACTTACTTGCGTTGAAAATATGTATATGTAGAAATTCAATATTTAATACAGAGTGTACTTTTCGGTAGACTGCTTGTCGTTGCTCTTTATTCAGAAGTGGGGGCGAAGTGGGGGAGTGGGGGGGGGGGGGGCCGATGCAGCTGTTTGAGTCACTCTAGGAAAAAAATATTATTTGTTTTCAACCAGGCCATTGGCATAACCTTCTGCCTCAGAAAAAAAGGTTCCATTTCCAAATGTACGTACATAGAAGAAACATTGAGAGAGAGAGAGCAAATCATAAATAAATAAATACATAAATAAATAAATAAAAACGAACGGAGAAAGAAAGAAAGAAAGAAGAACGGCCTTGTTCGGGGCCATTTGTTCGGTCACGCCATACCACTCCATGGCATTTGTCACGCCGGAATTTAGTGCGCCAAATGGCCTCCCCAACCGTGGCTGATGCTCCTCGTCCGTGATATTTGGGACCGGGCATTGCAGGCCGCAGGGGCCGCTATATGAGTGAAACCGTTCTAAACCTTTAATGGCCTGCTTACATGTTGTGGTTGTTGTATACGTGGTCCCTCCCTGTACACTCTCTCTCTTTCTTGTAATGCTTTGGCCAACGTCTCTCAGCTGTGAGAACAAATGTTTTTAAATGGACAGCCTCAATTAACTTGCGATTCTATATCTCACATGCTACATTATCACTGTGTTGTCATCATGTGAGGTTTTCCAGAGATTATTCTCCCTTCTAAAATGAAAATGAAAGGAAAGCAATATTTATTTAAATACTAGTAGCTTGGGAAAGACTATAATTATATGCATTAGAAATGCAGGCATTGTATTTCTAAAGCTTGCGCCCTAATTGTAACACTCACGCAAGGTGCAGTGACATGTTTATTACATTGTTGTCTGCGTATGTTAACAATACCCTGTCGTGCTGAAGACATCATAATGCATTCGTGGTCCATTGTTTTGTGGCAACATCTGAGCTGGTTTAAAGACGAAGGAACATGTGCATTGTGCATGCTCTGTATAACAGAAAACATGTATTTTCATTGAAACCGTCTCTTCTTCAACGTAAACAGTGCAAGGTTTTCCCCAATATCCTCAAACCTCTCCCTCTCTTCTCCACCCCGCTTGTTTGACAGTGAATCCGATGGAAACCACAGCACAGAGGACGAGTCGAGCAAAGGCCAGGAGGAGCTCTCTCCTCGCCCGCTCTCCAACTCCTCCGACGGAACCATCACCCACGGCAACCTCTCCCTCCAGACAGGGTCTTTGGACGGCGGGGTGGTCATCCAACAGATCGGGGACATCAAAATGCCCCCGCACTCCGGCAGCGGTGGACTGTACAACGGCGGCTCTGGCACGTTTCACAACGGCGGCTCGTCCTACCTCCACGCGCCCGGGAACATCCTCTTCAACGGGCTGAACCTGGGCATCCAGCCGCTGGCCTTCAACCCCCTGAGGCCCTCCGGGAGGAGGAGGAGGAGGAGGAGGAGGAGGAGGAGGAGGAGGAGGAGGGGGGGTGCTGCTCGGGTGCCCCGGGATGGACATGCAGATGCAGTCGGGGCAGGACAAGGGGCTGGGTGGTTCCCCCGAGGACTCGAACCTGCAGTACAGCCCCTACTCCGGGGGCTGTGGGAACGAGGCGGACGTGAAGCTCGAGGGGGTGCACGGCATGGCGGCCCAGAACGGAGGCTCCTCCGTGTTGGCGTTCAGCTCGTCGTCGGGCGGGCTCCACATGGGGGGCTACAGCCTGGTCCAGGTGCCCAGCGGGGTTTCTGACGGCGATGGCGCCACGCTGCTCAACAGTGACGTCGGTCTTCCTCCCCTGCAGCAGCTCCCCTCCGCCTCCTCAACCATCACACAAGGTGGGTTTTCCAAGAAAAAGTGTAGGTACAAGTCAGTGGCATACACCGCTCTGTCTCCCACTGATAGATCAAAAGACCAGACTTTGTTTATGTATGTCAAGATTTTTTATACACACTTTTAGCTCGTGGTTGGAGCAAAACGCCAGGCTAAAACTCTGCATACAGAGTTTCCGTTTAACGTTGCAAATACAACAGTCAGCCAATATCTCAAAGCTGAATTGGCTTGGCTGGTTTGTGTTTGTGCCTGAGCCCAAATTACTGCATATAAAACACATGGACCCACACACAACCAAGCACACGTGCACAAACACACACACACACACACACACACACACACACACACACACACACACACACACACACACACACACACACACACGCTCAAGCACGCACAACGGTGGTCCCTTTGAAAGCCCAGGAGATGAATATAATACAGGATCTCCAGTCAACATCACTCATCATCATTACACTCTTGATTTCCAGACCTGGGAGGAGGGGAATGTGTTTCATACAATCAGCAGGCCAAGAAACACACATGGGGGGGGGGGGGGGTTTAGCAGACCCTACACCACTTACGATGACATGAAGCAGAGAACGTACACAGCGATAAGCAATCGGGGGAAATTGAGGGAAAATAAACTTTTATGTAGGTCCTTGGCAGGTATTTCACTATAGCCACCTCCTGCCTCCCCCCCCCGCCCCTGTCCCAAGAGCTCAGGGCGCCCCAAGGTCAGACCCGAATACCGAATAAGTGTGTGAGACAGACAGCAGCGATTTTAGGGTCTCGCTGCTAGTTAAACACACACGGAGAAGGTGCGTCACACATCACGGGGAGGACATTCCGGATCCGAGTGAAACGGCCGTTATAAACATGTGTGTTACTGTGGACTAATCATTTCCCCCCCTTTCTCCAGGTAATATGCCGTTGAACAACATGAGCCCCTCGTCGGAGGACTCCTTCCAGCAGCAGGACAAGCTGAGTATGGCTCCCATGCATCACAGTACCGTGCTCTACAGCATGGGCAACACCAGCCACGCCTCCATCAAGAAGGAACCCCTGGAAGGGGGCGTCATGTACTCCTCGTACCACCACCACCACCACCACGGGATCCACCTGGACCCCAGCGGGCAGATCAGCTACACCTCCAACCCCGAGGACGTGCCCCCCTCCGGCCGGGGCTCGGCCTCCCACTCCCACTCCCACTCCCACTCCCACTCCCACGGCAACCACGTCGCCGGCGCCAGCTCCTCCAGCCCCGAGCCGGAGGTGTACACCACCCTGACGGTCAGCACGCCCCTGATGGCCCAAACGGACCCAAGCGGCCACCACATCCATCCACACTCAGAGTACCGGTCGGGGGCCGCACACCTGCTGGCCTCCACCATGAACAGCAGCTACATGAACCTGTCGGAGGGGAAGGGGGACGGCTCCAGGGGGGTGAGCGACATGGTGCGGGCCATGTGTGGCGAGATCAGCGCTGTGGAGGGCAAGGAGCTGGCCAAGCTACAGACAGTGCAGATGGACGAGGACATGGCTGACCTTTAAGGAGCGGAGAGTTATCCTCTTTCAAAAGCACTCACCGTCCACTCACCACGCCGTGAAATTGTGAAACTTTTTACTTTTGTGTGTGTGTGTGTGCGTGTGTGTGTGTGTGTGTTTGTGTGCGTGTTGTGCGTGTTGTGCGTGTGCGTGGTTTTTTTTTACCATTCATTTTTCTTGACATGTTAAATTATTTGCAGGCATTGTGTTCATTAGACTTTTACAATGTACTGGATACACACAAGCCCATTCGGTTCACACTGTGAATTTCTCATGTGTCCTCTCATATCTCATCTTTATTTTTGATTTTTTTTCAAGCTGTAGCCATAAAAACACAAACATTACAACTGTAACTCGCAGCCGTGAATTTGAGCCTTGTTTTAAATGTGCATTTTTATAGACAACACCTGCTACTTCCTGTTGAGTGGACTTGATCTGCAGAAGCAGGTGTTGTTGGAGTGCCCTAAGTCATGTGACCGGGATGTTGCTTCCAAACTAAATGCGTCACGCGGGTCAAACCAAAAAGGTCATTCGGAAGGGGGGAAGAGCGAAAGCATGTCAATGAAAATAGTCACTTAAAACCACTACTGCTTTACCAAAGGGCTGCACACACACACACACACACACACACACACACACACACACACACCACACACACACACACACACCACTAATAGGTAATAGGTCCCGCATTAGCACAAAATGCTGTTGATCTGTGCAATGAATTACCTCAGTGAGCACCTTGAATTCTTAACATGCTTCTCAAGTCACTGGTACCCCGACCTTTATTCCTCATCGAATCACCCGAGAATGAATCAATGTGTATGGTGATTTTAAAAAACGACAAACACACATGAATGTGCCTTTCAGCAACACAGAATGTCCTATTGCATAGGTCTGTTTTTGTATTCAGTCCACCACGATGACACTTGAACAGATTGTAAATTGTCTGAAGCAACCCCTCTATTTTGGTAGGCTGTATCAGACACACACACACACACTCTTACCAATGTATGCAATTTAACTCGTTGACTCTCATTTCACGATCCCAAAGGCGAGACCAAGATGTGTAATGTGATGAAAAGGTCACCCTCACGTTGTAGCATTTGTTCAGCGTATATATATATATATTGTTTATAACCCTGCAGCTCCACGTGTGTTATCTAGGTTTGACAAAGCTGTCATGTTACATTTTGCTGTGTCTCTCAAAAACCTGTTAATAAACATAAAAGATATTTTTCCAAATAGCCCGGTGCAAATCTGCAGTGTGTCTGATACTGAGCGTGTGTGCGCCGCGGAACGTAAGTCAGAACCACACACTGTGTATAGTTTGTATCCTCCCACTCACACACACACACATGTTCCTTTGCAACAGAAAAAAAAAAAGAAAGAAAAAAAAAAGAAAGAAAAAAAAACATCACACTGATGTTTTGAAATATTAGTGCCTTTGTTTTCTTTATTTTTAATAATTATTTTTTTGTATGCAAATCCTGTGATTGGCCCTTGATGGACATAGAGGGAAGGACATCACAGCTCTTGCAGACGCAAGCTTCACCACAGGCCACATTTCTGGGCTGCCAGGGATAGATGTGAGAATGTGAACCCCATTTGTCAAACTTGTCCCGGTGCTTCTGAAAGTACTTAAATACATGACCATAAGAGAGCATTCTATGCACCCAATGGCCAACACACGTAGGTCTGACCCATCCAATACTGTGTCCAATCTCGGCTATGCAGTTACTGAGTAAGTAAGAAGGTATTCTCCTGGCCGGTTGAAGGGCAGGCAGTAATATAACGTAAACCCTGTAGTAATTCATTATCTCCCTGATTATTAGATGGTCACAATGGCCTTATTATTATATCACAAACATTTTAATTAAGGCAGTACAAATGAATTAGTCATCAGAATTGCAATTCAATTTAATAGGCCTTTTACTCAGTTACAACTATTTATATTAATATGAGAATTCATTGTCTGTTCTGTCCCACAATGAATTAGTTTGTTAACATGGGGATATATTACATGGGAAAATGTTACATTGAAAGCACATACAGAAAAAGAGCCACAGGCAAAAAATGGAAAAAAATATTGAAATTTCTCCCCATTTAAATATATATATGTGTTTATCTGAAATGATGTGAATGTATTTTTCTAAATCTCCATACTGCAATAAATGTTTATATTTATAAAAACATGAGAACGGCAAGATATTTTGTCTTCCTTTTTTCTTTTTTTTACACACACAATTGCATTATCATCTGTATCCCTTTTTTTATCAATATTTTTATCGTTTCAGTGATTCAATATATGTGTAATGCATCAAAGTTTACGACACACAATACACACATGTCCTCCTCCCTCCATTTAAGAGACCTATGTAGCCAAATGTTCCTGGGATGGGGAGGAAAGCTGGCAGGCAGTCATCCAGCCAGCCCAGTGCTGTTTTCTGATCACTTGCACATGCGAGAAGCCTGGAGTTCATTAGCTTTCCTCCTCTCCTCTCAGCCCTCGTAATTCAAATAAACAGCAATGAGATTTCCAGAGGTAGACATCGTATGGCTGGGGGGTCTGGAGCGGCCCCACTACCCAGTCCTGTCCACTCGTTTCCAGTCGGCCTAATACTGAACAACACTCACCACCACCCACCACACACACGCACGCACAAGAACACACACACTCACACACATGTGCACACACACACACACACATACACACGCACGCACATGCATACATACACACACACACAAACACGCTTGCACACATATACACAGGCAGACACACACACACACAAGTACACACACACACACACACAGGCGCGCACACACACACACGCACACAGGCACACAGACACACTCACAAACTCTCTCTTTTTCTCTCTCCCTCTCTCTCTCTCCCTCTCACACACACACACGCACACACACACATATACCATAAACATACAGGCATGCACACACACACACACAGACACACATACTTCCAAACAGGCGAAAATGAGGCGCTGTCAGTCATAGACACTGGATCTGTGGCCAGAGCAAGGCTGAACAGTTTAAATGACTTGGGGGATCCTCCGTGAATTCAGGCGATCCACCCAACACGGGCTCCCCAGAGGCCCACAACTAAACCGGTGGATTAGCTGGAGAGAGTGAGCAGGACCAATGGAGAAACAGAAGGGGCTCTCGCACTTATGTGTAATTTTATGTAGTTTTATACTCTTACTTTCATACTTACTTTTCATACTAAGTTTTAGGGTACAATTGCGTGTGTTGTTTCGGTGCTGGATTTCTGTTGAACTAAAAGTAGGACACCGCACACGAATGTGCAAGATTGCTCCGTAGCTACATTGACTAGGGCGAATAAAAGGACCTCTGAACCTAGCGATGAACGTGAGTTAATTAGGGAAAAAGTGGGGAAAAAATGTAATTTCCATTGCTTGTTTTTCTTTGCCAAAATACATTTGGTGATTTGGTCCAGGCCAAGAGGTAATTCTACCTGTGGGTCATGGGATAGAAAGCTTTGGGAAATTCTGATCTAACTGATGACCCAAATAAACAGACGCTGTTTGTCTGAGATCGCTGTTGGGGCACTGAGACACACACACGCACACACACACACACACACCACACACACACACACACACACACACACACACACACACAAAAAGCATTGGGAGAGAGAGAGAGAGAGAGAGAGAGAGAGAGAGAGAGAGAGAGAGAGAGAGAGAGAGAGAGAGAGAGAGAGAGAGAGAGAGAGAGAGAGAGAAAGAGGGAGAGGCAGGCTACAG
Source organism: Muraenolepis orangiensis (assembly GCA_027704905.1). Classification (NCBI taxonomy): domain Eukaryota; kingdom Metazoa; phylum Chordata; class Actinopteri; order Gadiformes; family Muraenolepididae; genus Muraenolepis; species Muraenolepis orangiensis. The sequence continues at coordinate 20,781,286 of CM051016.1, forward strand.
AGATAAGGTTACCTGTGCACAGGTGACCCCGCGGCCATGGGCATTGGATTAGCTGATTGGTAGGTATCAGGTGACTCCTCCTGTAATATTGAAGAGGCTGAAAACAGCTTTGTTGGAGCCCAGAACAATGTGCCATTTGCAACAGGAGCTCATGCTGCACCCGCGGTCTCACGGGGAGGAG
>CM051016.1:20788966-20796466 GCA_027704905.1 Muraenolepis orangiensis
GAAGTACCGGGTGAGGAGGAAATTCCCCCTGCCACGCACGATATGGGACGGCGAGGAGACCAGCTACTGCTTTAAGGAGAAGTCCCGGGGTGTTCTGAGGGAATGGTACACGCACAACCCCTACCCGTCTCCCCGGGAGAAGAGGGAGCTGGCCGAGGCCACCGGGCTGACCACCACGCAGGTCAGCAACTGGTTCAAAAACAGACGCCAGAGAGACAGAGCTGCCGAGGCGAAAGAACGGTACGTTTGACAATGTTTTTGGTTTTATTATTATTATTATTATTATTATTATTATGGTTGTTGTTGCTCATGGTGTCTGTGGCACTTGCTTTCATCGGAAGAAATGTTTCTCGGAAATAGGCTACTGGCCTGGTTTTAGAAGTGCCCCACGCTGTGTTTACCAGTTGTTGTTTTTTGTTTTGTTTTTTTAATTAAAACATCGATTGCTTTAGACACAATGCTGTGAGTTTTTGTCTATAGTCTATTTGTGGTTAAAAAAACCACATATTTTAAATAATGTTATGGAGTTGAAAAGCATGTTCATTCGTGGCTCAGACACTGAAACTGAACTTTGCCAAGGAGCTCTGCGTTAGGGAATAGATTGAGATTTTATACACGGTGTTATGGACTTAAAAACCACAATAATTGTATTTGTTTACCCTCTTTTTTTTTTTATGTCATCCGATATCTTTGTTTTATATAATATAATGTTACAGTTCGTCCTAATGTTTACAAATGAGGCCACAGAAGACACAAAACTGATTTAGAATTTAAATACATAAATAAATAAACACAAATGTACAAATGTTATTTACAATCCAACCATAGTATTGCTTGACCTATAATAAAATGTATTTTAGACCATGCGGTTCACTTCTTCTGTTTTATACCTGCGGGGGGGGGGGCTTTGTACAACAAAAACAAGTAGTGATTTAGTGAGATACATATACATATATATATATATATATATATACATATATATATATGTATATATATATACACACATAGGGCCTCTCATGTGTTGTTGTGTTGTTGCACGGTAGAGATGTTTAGATCTAACGCGTTTCTTTTCCATTTTCCTTCTATCTATCTATATATATATATATATATGTATATATATATATTAGGGAAAACAGTGAAAACAACAACAGCGGCAACAACAACAAACAGAACCAGCTGTCTCCCCTGGACGGCGGCAAGTCGCTCATGTCGAGTTCGGAGGACGAGTTCTCCCCCCCGCAGAGCCCCGACCAGAACTCTGTGCTCTTGCTCCAGGGGAACATGGGTCACCCCGGCGCCTCCTCCTCCTCGTCCTACCCCATGTCGGGCCTCGGCGTCGGCCCCCAGTCGGTCCACGGCATGCACGGACACCCCACGCACCACCAGCTCCAGGACTCGTTGCTAGGACCGCTCACGTCCAGTCTGGTGGACCTGGGCTCGTAAAAAAAAAAAAAAAAGAGAGCGAGAGAGAGAGAGAGAGATGTGCCTATAATACATTTATGCGATTTTTATTTGGCAAAACCAAAAACAAAACGCCCAAAAAAAAAAAAAAAAGAAGAACTGATAACCGTATCAGAGAAACCTGTATCCAATTCACCACGTATATGGAATAACAACACAGTATAATAGACTTGACTGTATCTGTTTGTTGTTCACAATTTTGGTTAACTACTACTACAACAACAACAACAACGTTCGTTTTATGCGCTTAATCCATCCTATATACCCCCTTTATAGGCTCCATGAGAGGTTTTTCTTCATCTTCCGTGCCTAGACAACTACAGCCCTTCTTCGGAACCCTTAACTCAACGAAACACTTAACTGGACTGCCCATTTGCTTAATTTATGATATTTTGTTAAAATAATAAAGATTTATAGCAATTCCCTGCTATGGAAACTAATACGCAACGTTTTCGTTAGAGTAATAATTATTAGTTTCCAATAAAACAAAATTAATCAATTTGTCTTATGTGTGTTATTTGTATAATTATCTTCTAGAACAAAAGTCTATAGTGGATCCGCAACCGCCCAAATATATTTATAATTGATTATGCCAGACATTCTAATTAATAACATCGTCCAGGAAGAAAGTAAGTAGCCTTACTTAGGCCTATTGTAGGCTATTTTGACGTGTTTTTGTTTTTATATTTGAATCAATAACAACATTTTATTATTCAGGCTTAAGGCCCATTTTTTCAAGATAAAGTAGAGAGTACAGAGCTGCTTGAATGGCTCTAAAGCGCTATGTATGTGTTTCCACATATGGTCTATTTGCATGCATATTTAATATAGCTTATTGTTGTTGTGTTGGTGTGTGTGTGTGTGTGTGTGTGTGTGTGTGTGTGTGTGTGTGTGTGTGTGTGTGTGTGTGTGTGTGTGTGTGTGTGTGTGTGTGTGTGTGTGTGTGTGTGTGTGTGTGTGTGTGTGTGTGTGTAATCACCTTCTCCATGTGTAAACACCGCTCTATATGCACGGCTTATGTGAGCATAACGCTTGAGGTCTTTCTTCTTGCAGCGCTGTGGACCATTGGGTCTTTGTTGACTTGACTCTCTCTCTCTCTCCGAAGAGAGGAGTTGGCTTTGCTCGGTTCTGGGCCATAAAACGAGTCCACACATTCACAAAAAAACAACACTTTTATAAAGTGTCTACTTCAGAACGGGATATTTGCATTAGGTTCAGTTTATCCTAACACGTAATAACACAACACGCCAACTCGTGCATATAGGACACTTAACCTGTCATCGTCAGAATCACCGTTAATCATGAACATCTTCTTAAGAAGCCGAATACCGTTTTAGGCTGCGAGCCTTAACTATCAGTTAGACTTGGACTAAACACAAGCCACTAACAAACAGAAACAACAGCAACAAGCAGTAGTACCAGGTATATGGCCTATCCCCCCCGTCAACCAATAGGCCATATGCCTGCTACGTCAACCAACACAACACAACAAAAGCCTTATATACTAACAACTCAAATGGGAATGTTGTTTCATTCTAGCAAGGAATACAAAATAAATCATTCTCATCATCACCAAGGGTTATACTATAGTAGCCTGCGAAGAACCAAATGTTTGCTCTCCTTTTAAGACACAAATGTTGTGTTTTTCAACGTATAAGGCTATGGCCTATACTCAACCCCCCCCCTACCCCTCCTTCGACCCGTGTCATGGAGTGGGGGGGGGTTGTTTTGAGCAGAGAGCACCGAGGATTTCCTGACAGTAATCAGAAACAGTCCCTGCATGCTTGCTGCTCGCAGCGCTGAATGCCTGATTGCGAAGATTGCGGCGCTGCCGAGCAATCGGACCACTATATGAGAGGAGAGGAGAGGAGCTCTCTGACACAGTCATATAGTCCTGGAGGCCCCTGGACCTCCACGGCCTCTGGTACACCGTGGGTTGACCTGACACCCCCCCCCCCCCCCCCCCCCACCCATGCAGGCAGACTATATCTACAGTCATATACACCCCCCCCCCTCCTCCCATCTGCTCTCCTTTAAATTGCGAATCACACACAAAAGGTTGGCTTTAAAACAAAATGATTATTAGTCCTAAAGAAGAAACAAAGTCATCTAAAATATATACAGTATTTATATATAAATATCCTATATATAGCCCATACTATAGAAAATGTAGGCCTAAATGTTATCACTATCATTATGATTAGTAGACTAATTGTTTATATTTTCAGTTCCATTTTCAATGTTATTATGTTCTAAACTCTGATTTAAAAATAACAAACCGGTAGGCCTACAATATTATTTTGAGATTATATATATATAGATAATACTATATCTTGATAATACTATATCTTAATGCCGGAAAACAAATGTAAATGTAATCTATCACTCAATGTAGTGACAAAAGAGAGTCATTTTCAACAAAATTCCCCAAAGAGCAGACTATTTTGTGGAGATAATGCTGATCACATCCCCTAGTTGAAAGAGGTCTATAGTCACAAATAAGCAGAGTGGTGCCTAATATGACTTGCTTTTTTTTGTATAGACACTGTCATCTAAAGAGACGTATACAGTGAATCCAGCGATGGGGATGTTGCTCAAGGTCTGTCTACAGGTTCACTGTAAGCCATGGGGATCAAACCCAGAACCTTTCCGCTGAAAGTCAAACATTCATCCTATACTGAATAAAACCACAACAGCATGTACACCACGCAGCGACTCAAAGCTCAGTATCCCGTGACACAGAAGGGGATCATCAGTCACCTTCAGGATGTGTCAGAGACCAGAATCAATTCACCGCGGAAAGTCGGACGGAGGGAAAGGTGGGGGGAGGAGGGGGGGGGGGGGGGCAGAGGGGGACTGTTTAATCATACTCCAATTCCGGCACTTCCTGAATCCGGGACTAGTGCTGTTCCGTATTTGTTTTCACATGTTTGTATATGTGTGTGTGTGTGTGTGTGTGTGTGTGTGTGTGTGTGTGTGTATGTGTGTGTGTGTGTGTGTGTGTGTGTGTATATATGTGCGTGTGTGTGTGTGTGTGCGTGCGTGTGTGTGTGTGTTTGTGTGTGTGCGCGCAGTGGATAAAGGTTCTCAGACTCAGACACTAGCTGCAATAGGCTCCTCCTCGTCCTCGGTGGTCTACACAACAACAAACAGCACCAGAGACCTGGTGGTGGTGGTGGGGATAGTGGTGGATCAGCATGTGTGTGTGTGTGTGTGTGTGTGTGTGTGTATGTGTGTGTGTGTGTGTGTGTGTGTGTATGTGTGTGTGTGTGTGTGTGTGTGTGTGTGTGTGTGTGTGTGTGTGTGTGTGTGTGTGTGTGTGTGTGTGCGTGCGTGCACGCAGTGGATAAAGGTTCTCAGACACTAGCTGCAATAGGCTTCTCCTCGTCCTCGGCGGTCTACACAACAACAAACAGCACCAGAGACCTAGTGGTGGTGGTGGGGATGGCGGTGGATCAGCGTGTGTGTGTGTGTGTGTGTGTGTGTGTAGGCCAAGAGCCTCAGCCTATATGTCCTTCAGCAAAAACAAAAGAGGGAGGCTGGAAGTAGAGGCGGCCTCGCCATGAGCTCACCGCGGCCGGTAACAGCAGCTGCCCAGGGCAAACAGAGCAATCAGGAGGGCATTTCATTTGTCACGGGCCGTAAGTGACGGTGGCTCTTCATCAATAGCCCAGGAACGGCCTGACGTGGGCAAATAAACACGGCGAGTAGCCCTCCGCCGGGGCTACACGACGCTATACCTTGAAAAAAGGGGCCTAATGTGTTTCTTTGGCAAGCTCTCCTCCTCGCCAGCCTCCCCTCCCCTCCCCTCGACTCCCCCCCCCCTCCCCTCCCCTCCCCCTCCCCCCCCCCTCCCGCCTCAGCAATGAAGTATCCTTTCTCCACTTTAAGGATAAAAGCCAAAGGTACGAAACTGGCTCACGGGGTTGTGGAGCCTGTAGGTGGACCCCCACCCACACCCACACCCCCACCCACACCCATACCCCCACCCCCACCCCGACATGGGAGCCCTGTGTGAGACAATCCCAGGTATCCATAACCGCAGGCTGTGTGAGGGGTGTGGGGAGTGAGGAGAAGGGGAGAAGGGGAGCTGGGAGGGAGTGATGAGGGACAAAAGGATCTTTTCAGGTCTGCCCCGGGGAGAGAGAGAGGGAGAGAGAGAGGAGAGAGAGAGAGAGAGAGAGAGAGAGAGAGAGAGAGAGAGAGAGAGAGAGAGAGAGAGAGAGAGAGAGAGAGAGAGAGAGAGAGAGAGAGAGAGAGAGAGGGGTGGGTGGAGGCGCAGGAGAGATTTCCTTACCAATGATGCATGGATCTGACAATGTTCCAGCCTGGTCATACCCAGAGGCAGATGCAGGCTCCTTGTACCTGTGTGTGTGTGTGTGTGTGTGTGTGTGTGTGTGTGTGTGTGTGTGTGTGTGTGTGTGTGTGTGTGTGTGTGTGTGTGTGTGTGTGTGTGTGTGTGTGTGTGTGTGTGTGTGCACACGTGAATGCCTGTATTTGTTTATAGTGTGTGTGTGTGTGTGTGTGCGTGTTTGTCTGCATGCACACACACCACATGTGTAAGTGTCCATGTCTGTAGGTGTTTTTGTAAATACTCCTATACACACCTATCTAAATAAACACATACTTTTTGTGCAAGAGGTAAAAAAAACATTTTAACGATTTAACTAAATTCAAGCACGTACGTTCGTGTTCCTCAGTTAGATGTGGATAAAAGTGTCTTCTAAATGACTAAATGTGAATCACATCACATCAGTTGCCCTATGCAGCCCAGAGATGGTTATTTTCCCCCTTATGTAAACGTGGGTGAAGTGAGGCCACCGTGAGGCTCCCCTCTCTGGCCCATCCTCTCCTCCGATGGGAAGCCTCCGCTCCAACAGGAAGCCCGCTGGTGGTGGAGTTGAGAGAAGTATTTATCTCTATCTCCGAGGCTGCTGAGTGATGCATGACCCCGAGTCCAGGGATGATGGGGAGGTGGAGGAGGAGGAGGAGGAGGAGGAGGAGGAGGAGGAGACACTGCAGATGATCCCTGACTATTAACGTGTTGGATAGCGTGTTGCTTGTCAAACACAGGAACAACATCATATGCGTTACCTGATATATTGAGAGGGGGGTGGCGGGGCGGGGGGGGGGATTTTGTGATATCTTACAAGTAGGATTTAGCAAAGTTTCCCCTGAATACGTCTCAGGGCTTTAAAGACGTGTCTTGTATCGTCTTGATATATAGCCGAAAGGCACAGGCTGGGACAGCACTCACCACAGATAGAGATAGACATATTTGCATCTTGTATGACCTTTCCGTAAAATTTTAGGAGCTCAGTATTTTAGGAGCTTATACAAACAGATGTATAAAATAATAATAATATTATTAATAATAATAATAATAATAATAATAATATCATACTTTTAACAATGTCTGTTTTTTTAGTTGCTAATATATGTTTTGCTACAAAAGTGACGACTGTGATGGAATATTTTCGAAATATTATTATGTATTATGTTTTGTACAGAATGTCTATTTTTCTGATATTTGTCTGGGCTTGACTCTAGCCACTCTTAAACAGGAATAAAACGAATGGAAATATCTTTGACATCCCACCTAGAATATACAAATAGAAAGGTAACATACATTGTTACTATTGTACCACATATATAAAAACTATAGTTAGCAAAAAAAAAGCCACATGTTGGTTGCTAGCACCCAGCTAACATTAATTGTTTTTTTTAAACTCTATTCATTGAATGATGTCATCATTCTGAGCCGTGTTGCTAATGATGCTAACCAGGAGAGTGTGTGTGGCAGGAAGGGGCCTATCAGTTGTAGGGCTCCAGGGTCCCAGGGTCCCAGGCAGACACAACACCAGGAAGTGCTATGGGATATGGGATAATGAAGTCTACCCCCTCCCCCCTCCCCCCTCCAGAGGGGCATCGGCTCACCTGTCCCAGGGGCTACTAAACAGCTCATTTGACAAGTCACACACACACACACACACACACACACACACACACACACACACACACACACACACACACACACAC
>CM051016.1:20801466-20803966 GCA_027704905.1 Muraenolepis orangiensis
TTATAATTATTGTTGTTATTGTTGTTATTGTTATTATTTAGTAGTAGTAGTAGTAGCAGCAGCAGCAGTAGTATTATTTTGCTGCAATTGTTATTTGCTGCCTAACCCTAACCCTTGTTATTGTTATTGTTATTATTGATATTATAGTTTTGCTGCTATTTTTTTTGGTGCTGCTGCTGTTGTTGTTTATGTCGTATTTTCCATTACAACATGTACAACCATAATCGCATGTCAATCATGGATCGCCAAACTCCTCGTAGGCTTATATGAGTGACAATTCTCTGTTTCGTTTACACCATGGATCTAGCGCGACATCTTGCGGTGGCGAGGGAGTACTACACTACACGTCAATATCTATTTAGATCTTCATACTTAATGGACGCCATGAGTCCTAGATCCATAGGCCTACTGAACGGTGCTATCTATTGATAAAACTAGACCTTATTAAAGATATTAATATTCGTGGCATTTTACGAGAAGTATCCATTTACAGTCAAGTAAAAACATATTAGCGAAATAAATGCCATAACGAAAAGATGTCTGCGCTTTAAAGTAGCCTGACAGATAGATTGGATTAGATAAGTTGATATTAGATTTAAATTGATTGTTATTGTACAGCACAAGAACAGTACAGCGAACACAATTAGTCATCTAACCAGAGAGCAAATGTTGCAGTAGAGTGCATGGTAATATAGAATGTACTGTACTGTAAAAACAGTCTACTAAAAGACTATTAAAAACAGGTATAAAATAACTTGTGCAGAATTATAGGTATATATATATATATCTATATATATATCGATATATCTATAGATATATAGATATATATATGTATAGTATAGATAGTATATATATCTATATATATATATCTATCTATATATATATAGATATATATACACACAGGTAAGTATACAAGTAAGAACAGGTAGTAAGCAGGGGTATGCAGAAATATCAACAAGGTAAATATAACTTCATACCCCTCAGACTACTACTGTAGCCCAACTGACACATGTCAAATGTCAAATAGATACACGATTAAAGGACAGGCTACATATATTAAAAAACAACAGTAGAGGACGTTGCAGTCTGTGCGGTAGGCTAATACTGCGTTAACAAACTAAGTGGAGCCTGTCATATTTCCCTCTTCCCATGTCACTGTCTCCATCTAGTGGCCAAGATATATACATGCTACCCAAACTCATTTCCTTACACAAAATCCTAAAATATAACATATTTAAGTTTCAAGATTTGTATTTTCCACACGCAACAAGTACAATGGAATGCTTACTCCCCGTTCCTTCCCGCAGTATGCATTTTGTAAAACACTATACTATAAAAATGTAAAATATATGGACATGTGTTGAATTGTGCAAAAAGCTTTTTAAAGTGCCAGTAGTGCAGCAGCATCATCAATACAGTGCAGTACAGTGCAGTACAGTGCAGTAGCTGTAATGAGTCCAGAAAGTCCATCAAAAGTATGATAGTGTACACTGGTGTCATGTAATATGGATGACAGTGTTATGACAGCGGCAGCACTAGCAGTTCACACCCTTGAACCCGGCAGTCCTTGTACGGATGCTGTGGAACCGGCGACCGGACCGTGAGGGAGAGAAGAGACGGTGCCCAGGGTGGTTACGGTCCTTTGTGATGGAGATGGCCTTCTTCCGACATCTTCCTTACACAAAATCCTTTGTTAACATATTTGCCATGCCACCACGAATTTCCATTTGGCATTTGAGAGGTCAATTATGAATGTTCATGTAGTTTATTATTATTAATAATAATAATAATAATAATAATAATAATAATAATAATTCGTTTATATGTAAGAATACATACATACATGCACAGTGAAATGTGTTTCGCTGCATTTCACCCATGCTAGTATTAGGAGCAGTGGGGCAGCTATTTGATATACAGCACCCGGGGGAGCAGTGTAGGGGTCTGGTGCCTTGCTCAAGGGAACCTCGGCAGTGCCCGCAGGTGTTTCGGGGACTTGAACCGGCGACCATCCGTTTCCCAAGCCAAGTCCCAACAGACTGAGCAACTGCCGCCCACTTAGACCTATTCTTATTTCACTGTTGTTGTGAATTTCGTGCTTTTTCATCAATCAAATGATAAAGGAAGTCTCATCATAGGATCCAGAAGACATGACAGGTGTCAGAGTGTGTGTATCGAGTAATGATGAGAACAAGGACATTGTTTGCACTGTCAGTGTATATGAATAGGAACCTTTCCCCCCCCTTCTCTCTCTCTCTGGCTGTCTCTCGCTCTCTCTCTCTCTCTCTCTCTCTCTCTGGCTGTCTCTCGCTCGCTCGCTCTCTCTCTCTCTCTCTCTCTCTCTCTCTCTCTCTCTCTCTCTCTCTCTCTCTCTCTCTCTCTCTCTCTCTCTCTCTCTTTATAATAGGATATAGGACAAGTCCTTTTCAGCGATACAAGCCTACTTTAGCTCTTGAATGACTAAACAATGCACGAAGGATAAAGGATCAAGACAGAATTT
>CM051016.1:20808966-20811466 GCA_027704905.1 Muraenolepis orangiensis
TTCACACGCAGGCACTAATATGTCTGTGAGATTGACTTTCTTCACCGCGTCTCTCTCTCTCTCTCTCTCTGCCTCTCTCTCTCTCTGCCTCTCTCTGCCTCTCTCTGCCTCTCTGCCTCTCTCTCTCTCTCTCTCTCTCTCTCTCTCTCTCTCTCTCTCTCTCTCTCTCTCTCTCCTCTCTCTCTCTCTCTCTCTCTCTCTCTCTCTCTCTCTCTCTCTCTCTCTCTCTCTGCCTCTCTCTCTCTCTCTCTCTCTCTCTCTCTCTGCCTCTCTCTCTCTCTCTATCTCTCTCGCCCCCTCACGCGCGTTAATCCGTCCTCTCCTCTCCTCTCCTCTTCTCGTCAGATGTCACATTCGCTGTCGCTGGAAGTGATGGAGATCGCCGACGTGGCGGCTTTGCTCGACAAACTCGCCTCGGGACTCGAGGCGTTTCCGAGGCGATCCGCCGTCCCGTCGTCGTCGGCCAGTGACCGAACCGAACCCCCGGACAACACTTGCTGTTGTAGCCTATAACACACACACACACACACACACACACACACACACACACACACACACACACACACACACACACACACACACACACACACACACACACACACACACACACACACACACACACACACACACACACAGAGACACACACACACACACACACACACAACACACACACACACAATACACACAACACACACACAACACACACAGACACACACACACACACACACACACACACACACACACACAATACACACAACACACATACATACATACACACACACACACACACACACACACACACACACACACACACACACACACACACACACACACAACACACACGCACACAACAATCAAAAAAAGAACACACGTGTAAATCCAAAGTTGTGTATGTATATATAAGCATACAAACCAAACACAACGTGATCGCTTGTCTTCATAATATTCGCCCACATGCAGTATACGTAACCCGTGGCCCACACGTGACCTCGGCCAGTGTCTGCGTTACAGAGGGCGAGAGCCTCTCTCTCTCTCTCTCTCTCTCTCTCTCTCTCTCTCTCTCTCTCTCTCTCTCTCTCTCTCTCTCTCTACTCTCTCTCTACTCTCTCTCTCTCTCTCTCTCTCTAAACGGATTCGTCACCGTGTAAATGCAGACTTCAGTATACGCGTCATTTGGTCTCTTGTCTCTTCACACTGTCCCAAGTCACCTTTGGTGACAATAAAATACAAATACAGCCCACTACAGGCCTGTCATGAAAGAGGAGACACATATATATATATATAATATATATATATATATATATATATATAATGTATGTATGTATTATATATATATAATGCATACATACATGATATATATAATATATTTTATGTATGTATTATATATATATAATACATACATACATTATATATATTATATATTTGATATGTGTATGTATTATATATATATAATACATACACTGTTGTTTATGTATAATTATTGTTTATCTATAACGGTTGTTTATGTATTTGTGCCTTGGCTAACAAAATACATATTTGGTTTCTCATTTAATTCTCACAATTATACTGGGAATATAATCGCAGTGAAGTCATTTCCCCTTCAACTATAATCAAATATAATTGGCTATACCCTAAAATTAAAATAGCTCTTGATCGGTTGATAAATATCCATAAAGTAAAGTAACCATTTCAAAACATGGTGACAATATACTATCCTGTTTGTGTATGGCCTTAATTGAAATCAACTTAATTTATACACTCAATTGTGTACACAATAAATATATTCATGTTGTTATGGAATATATATATTATGTTTAGCCTATATATATATTTAGCTATTTTGCCAAGCTGCAATTAAGGCATACATATTTACCGTTCATTAGTGTTTGTGGGGAAACATGACGTTAGTATTATTATTATTATTATTATTATTATTATTGTGTTATAAATGACCCAGAACAACACACCAGAACAACACACCGAGCTCACCTGTTCTTCGCGGCCGCCGCTCTGTCTCTTTGTCTCCGGTTCTTGAACCAGTTGCCCACCTGTGTGGGTGTAAGTCCGGTAGCCTGTGCCAGCTCTCGCTTTTTACTCGGATTCGGGTAGGGATCCTGCAGGTACCATTCCCTTAGCAAGTGCCGGGTTCTCTCCTTGAAACAGTGGGTCTTCTGCTCTCCGTCCCAGATGGTCCGGGGCAGGGGGAACTTCTTCCGTACCCTGTATTTGTCCACCGGCCCCAGCGGGCGGCCCCGGAGCTTCTCCGCCTCCTGGTAGTGCGCCTCCAGCCACAGGGCCTGCAGTTTGGTGTGCGAGTCCTTGGTGAACTTGTGGTTCTCCAGGATGTGGTAGAGTTCTCGGTAGTTCCCGCTGTGGTAGGCCACGATGGCGCGAGCCCTCAGCACCGACTCGTTCTTGTTGAGGACCTCGCAGGCGGCCGGGGCGACGGGCAGCGACCAGAGGAAGCGACCGAGGCGCTCGATGTCCCCGCTCTCCTCGA
>CM051016.1:20818966-20928966 GCA_027704905.1 Muraenolepis orangiensis
TAGCACGCTGACATAATTAATTGTACGGAGCCAATGTTAACGGCATGAGTGTACCCGCTACACGACCTGGGTCGGTTTATGGAGTGTTCAGAAAATATGGCAAGGTGTGTGTGTGTGTGTGTGTGTGTGTGTGTGTGTGTGTGTGTGTGTGTGTGTGTGTGTGTGTGTGTGTGTGTGTGTGTGTGTGTGTGTGTGTGTGTATGTATGCGTGCGTGCGTGCGTGCGTGCGTGCGTGGAAGGGAGTGGGGGGGGGGTGGTGTGGGGTGGCAGAGTCCTCTTCCCATCCACCCTCTCCCTCCCGGTTACCCGTAGAGCATTTTAGGCCAAGGAAACACACCCCCTACACACACATCCTGTCCATGTCACGGTATCTTGACGACACCCAAAGGTGACAGGAGTCAAAATCCATCAGAGTCAGGAGGTCCTCTGGCGGCCGGGGGAGCTCTGTGACGCGTGAGGCGGGCCACAGGTCACTCCCCCCCCCAGACCTCACCTCCACTTCACATTGTCTAAAAGCCTGCTCTGCTGCTGGTCCCCACAAGCACACATAAACACACACACACACTGGCACTGACACACATATATATACACACACACACACACACACACAAACACACGCACAAGCATGTGTCAATAAATGTCTCCCCTAGCAATTGCCTTTGCTCTTTTTGCTGCACGACGGCAGCTTTTCAACAGTGACCTTTTGTTTTTGGTTTAGGGTGTTTTGTGTGTAGAGTACAATGTGCAGAGGGAATTATTATGTCATGCTTTATGGAAAATGATGGACAAAGACTTCAAATTCCTCTAAAGTGAAGTATATTTGTTGTTTTTGCTTCAAAAACACTTTTGCAGTTTTACAGTACAAAATGGAAACAATAGGAGCAATTGTGTCCATCAGGTCTGGTGACTCGCAAGTCACCAGTAGTGCAGTGACTTCACCCTGAGGTCACTCTTATGCCACAAGGCAAGTGGTGCAGTCATCGTTACATTATGCTGCATACTTCACTGGACTAGGCTTAGAAGAAGAAGAAGAAGAAGAAGAAGAAGAAGAAGAAGAAGAAGAAGAAGAAGAAGAAGAAGAAGAAGAAGAAGAAGAAGAAGAAGAAAGAAAAAAATATATATATATATGTCTTAGCCAATGTATTTCCTTTAAAGGTGTGCATGTTGCAGTGCTAAAGCACAAATAGAACACATTTACTCACTAACTTACTTACTAAAATTACCCAACACAGTACCCAAACAACACGGTTTGTGTTATTCAGATTCAGGTGCAGTCGGTGAGGAGCTATCATGACTAGAATCGTCGAATCGTCTACAAGAACCTGAGCATTGGACGAGGAACGGATCTGGCCTTCCCCTCTGCATACGAGTTTAAGGTCAGCGCAGTCCGAGTGAATGTTTCCACTTCATGGGGCGGAGGGCAAGGATATCCTGGATATACACAAGTCTTAATGTCTGTCAACGTTGCTTTCCTGACGGAAAATGTCAAATGACACTGTGACAGATCTCATTAGGGTGAGGGGAGCCGTCGCGGTGGAGGCATGGGAGGTGGAGGCATGGGAGGTGGAGGCATGGGAGGTGGAGGCACGGGAGGCCGAGGCACGGGAGGCCGAGGCACGGGAGGTCGAGTCCTGGAACGCTGTCTGACCACTGAGGGCTCATAGCTCATCACTGCACCTGCAGGCTGATGCCACTTACAGCACTTGGCTGACAGGTCTATCTCTGTGTGTATGTGAATGTGTGTATCTGCGTGTGTGTGGTGTGTGTGTTATTGCATTGGGCATAGATGCATAGGAAAGAGGGGTTAGATGAGTGGCAGACAGAGAGAGAGGTAGAGAGAGAGAGGGGAGAGAGAGGGAGGGAGGGAGAGAGAGTGGGCGAGAGAGAGAGAGAGAGAGAGAGAGAGAGAGAGAGAGAGAGGGGAGAGAGAGGGAGGGAGGGAGAGAGAGTGGGCGAGAGAGAGAGAGAGAGAGAGAGAGAGAGAGAGAGAGAGAGAGAGAGAGAGAGAGAGAGAGAGAGAGAGAGAGAGAGAGAGAGAGAGAGAGAGAGAGAGAGAGAAAAAGATGGAGAGTCATGTCAATGTCATGGGCGGAAGAGCTCTTCCGGGGGCGCTGAGCAAGGACACCGTTCGACGCCACATGGCGCCGAGCGGCATGACACACAAGCGACAGGCCGGGGAGTCGTCTCGCTTTCACCCCCCGCCTCCTCAATTATTTAGCTCTCTCCTCGGCACAGGACAAGCCAGCGGTGGACTAGTGCCGCAAGAACAAACTCCTGTGGAGACAAAGGGGACCTTCGAGAGGCCGAGTCGACTCACGGTCCACGGCTCCTTAAAATCTATAATTAACACATGGCGCCTGTGTTCCGCTCTCTCTCTCTATATACGGGACGCACGTGACCAGGCTATAGCTGTCACGTACCGGGACATGTACATCACCGAATGTACTGCGATACTGGACCTGAATCTATTGCCGTGACGTCCTGCGTAGAGTACCACCACCTCCCCTCATACACCACTCTAATGTTTATATTTATCGTACAGTCGTCGGTTTCACTGCCAGTGGCAGGAGACTTATGCTCAGCTGTAAATATAGCCTGATCCATATCGGCCTAAGCCACTGGCTCAGGCTCCCGCACTCCCCCCTGAACTGCTGTGTGACATCTTAAGGTGTTTTTCTAATATGCTTATTAAAAATGCATGTCCAGAGGGCAAGCAGCAGAGGGGTGTTCTGGGTAGTCCTGCCACAGCAGATTAAGTCAGCTGAAACTAATAGATATAGGCCTACTGCAGATTAGGGTCAAATGTAACTGAGCAAACGGTTGCTGCTGCACACCCACATGTCAGCAGTGGAGCTGCTAACGCTCCCGTTGCCAACACAGCCAAATGCAGATGAGTGCTAAAAAAAAATCCCCCAGTCTCAGGTTTTTTTTTCCTTTTTTCAAGTGAAAGTGTGAATATAGCATATATGGCAGCGCTGCGTCAGATGCTGAAGTCAGCCAAAACAGACTGCGGCACCGCCATTAGCATTTAGACTCTCACTTTATTGATGAATTGAATTGATGAGACATTAATACATTTAAGACAAAAAAAAGACTAGTCCAGTGGTGAAAAGGATCTGTCACAGGTGAAAGGTCATGGGTTCGAAGCCCACTGTCTGGTCTCAACGCTATAAGCCTCTTGTCTATACCTGCAGCCAAGAAGCATTCTGTTCGCTGGAAAGTAGGGATTTTCATATCACGGCTATACTCTATGCAGTAGAAAGGCACAAAAACGTAGTATTTAATATTTTAAATACTCTACGGTCAAACCAAGGAACGTGATGGTGTTCATGCCAGCTCATGATATTGCCAACAATGCGCACTGAAGATTTATAGATTTCATGTTCAGAGGAGTAATATTCAATCTAAGGCCACACAAGTGCCTTATGCACCTGATATCAAGATCACAGCTAATTCACGAAAGTAAAAAGCACCTGTTTTTTTTTTCCTTTTCTTTCATTCATTCATGCTCTCACACAGCCAAATGAATAGTCATTATAGCCAAACGGACCCAGCCCTATTTGCAGCTGGAGCCCATATCTCAGGGTTTTTTTTTTTGTTCCCTTGTTTCGTGCTTGGGGTGAAATCGCTGCCCAATGCTTTCAGAAACACTGGCTGCCACGCATGGCCTTGTGTAGTGAATAACAGCTTCGCAGAGAGCAGGGGAATTCTCCTCATGGCACAGGTGTGGCCTGATAGCCTCCGAATCCTCCGGCAGCACAAAGAGAGATACTTTCTGGGTGAACGTGAATGGGGGGGGGTATGAGGTACAGCAGGAGGAACACATCCACAATGGCGTCGGCGTGGTCTTGGTGTATTCCCTGGTGGCCTTCGGGCCCAGCTTCAAAATAAACGCAACACCAAGGAGGAAATAAAATAAATAAAAAATATATGTAACCACAATGACCCTGAATCTCCACGAGCACAGCAGTAGATTAACATACGTGCTAAGATAATAAAAATAAATCTCCATAAATGACAGGGAGAAAAAAAAATCTGAATTCATACAATTACATTGTAATATAACATTCGGAGACAAACATTGAGACAGAACTGTATTTCACTATAGAACCGGCACCGACCCTGACCCTGTGATATCTAATAATAATAATAATAATATTATAATGAAGCAATACGTGTAAAACAACAATTTTAATACCTAATTTGATCATTCAAACGCGCTGTAACACGCTGGAACAACCTTCCTATTAATGAGAGACGAAATGTGGAGGGGAAAAAACCAGATGCAAGCTTTGTGTGCTTTGTGAGTTCATGATTTTCCCTGATCTATGCGTTAGAATCAGCCCCCCCCCCCTAAACGTCTCACTGATGAACGCATGAATCATTCAGACACTGAGGGCCACGGGAGGGCGGAGCAGGGAATGAACACATGAGTGTAGCTACGACTATGAGCTACAACAAAAGACAAAGAAAATCAAGCAATTGCAAAATTTATTTCCAAAAAGATGTGTATATATGCCTTTTCCAGGAATAACTACTGAGGTGTTATATACACACTGGCAAAACAGACAAGCATTACAGGGCTTACAGGGAAGATGAATATGTATGAATATAATGATTTAGCTCATCATGAATTCATGTGCACTCTGAGACATATGGCTCTCACTTGGCATCGCGTTATAGGAAGATAGAAGAGGCCAAGAGAAACCCTTTCAACCTTGTGTGGCACTTACCAGCCCACACATAGGGACACATCTACAAATGATTGTTTTTGGTGCTGACAGCGCAAATTGACAGTTTTACATCAGATGATGTACATATTCCACAGATTAATTAGTCTTTTTTCTACAACGCAACTCCAGGTAACTAACTATACCACAGTTAGGGGGGGGGGATAAAGAAAAATGGATGCCTTGGTTCTTAATATATGATTCAACTTTACTGTACAACCAAAAAAAAAACCACGAAACTTGCATGATTCCAACTGCTTTGTCCCATTTCTCTCTTCATCATTATTATCTACACTTCAGCCACATGGAAGACCGACCGGACGAGCAAATTAATGGGTGGGTGGAGGAGGAGGAGAAGGGGAGGGGCAGGGGAGGAAAGAGGAAAAGGGAAAATGGAGAAGGGGAGGGGGGGGGGCCGGGTAGGGTAGGGGTGGGTTTGGGTACAAGGAGAAACACAATACAACCAAAATTTAAAAAAATCCCCCCCCCAACCCCCCCCAAGACAGAAGTACCAAGCCCCCCTGAAGACTGGCATACTGCCGTTGTGTGTCAGTCACCATAGCAACAAGTCCTCCCCATCACTTACCCTCCCCAACCTTCCCCCCCCTCCACCCCTCCTCCCCCCTCATTCCCCGCTGTGCTCCCTAATTCAACAAATCTGCTCAGAATGTATGGCCCGCTCTTGTGTAACAAAACGCATTCTGCACCCGGGATGTGGGGGGTGGGGGGGGGGGAGAGGGGGGGAGGGGTGCTGAGGAGGATGTGGGCCTCCGCGGAACACGCCACTCAGCCGCCCCATTGACCATGCGAAGCCTTTTCTCTGCGCTTGCACTAAGGAGCGAGGGACAAAGAGCGTGAAAGCAAGGGGGCAGCACCGGAGAGAAAACATTTGCTTGTAATTGTGTTTGACTGCGCATAATGAAAATGATGTTCTTTTTTTTTTTTTCTTCTTTTTTTTTTTTTAAACGCGGGCTTGTTAAAGGCCGCACTATTTTCCTCCTGGTCACCTGATTATTGTTAAGGACATAGTGGCCCGCCTGCCCTCTGGGGCGCCGTGGGGGGAAATATTGAAAATGCATCCAAACACCCTACCCGCACTCTCTGCCATAACCCCTCTTGTGTTTCAAGTGTTCACCCGGCAGCAACATAAATATGTGGTCCCTGTTCATTACAGGCCCGATGAGAATGGAAGTGTACCCCCCGCCCCCCCCCCCCCCCCCACCCCCGCTTTCCACCACCCAAGAACGAATAGCGTCGGAGAGACGCTCACACACACACACACACACACACACACACACACACACACACACACACACACACACACACACACACGCACACACACACGCACGCACGCGCACACACACACGTGCACAAGCGCACGCGCACACACATGCACGAGCGCACGCGCACACACATGCACGAGCGCACGCGCACACACTTGCGCAAACGCACACATGCACACACACGCATGCACGCACACACACGCTTGCACCGAACACACGCTTGCACCGAACACACATAAACACACGCGCGCGCGCACACACACACACACATGCACGCGCCCATGCGCTGGGAAGCTTTGAGAGAAGGTAGCAGCATTCCTGGTGCTACTTCATTTTAACAAACCATTAGCAGGAACATTTGCGTAGCACCCCCCCCCCCTCCAAAAAAAAAGAGTGCTTCAATGGAGACTTTCACATCCACTGAGTATTAGTACTTTTCAGCCCGCGTTTTTTTCTTCTTGCTTTATTACCTTTCCACGCTCATATGCCCTTTTTTTTAGGATGTGTGCTACTGGCATCCAAGGGAATCTTCTTCATGTGAAAATATACTAAATGAATAAACACACATGCACACGTTCAAGACCATCGTATCTATTTTTGTCTCAGAAGGTCGGCACTGTGCATGACAGAAGTTTGTATCTCATAAAAACAAACCTTTCCGGCTGAAATAGGGGTCAGCTATTTGGTTTCCCGTGTCCACGTGTATCTGATGATTGCTGGCATGAAACACGAATTCACGACGATTTGTAAGAAGCTGGCTCTGAATTCCTCAAGGTTCCTCTACCCCCCCCCCTACCGCCCCCGCTTTATATGGATATCTATTCAGCGATTTTCTGGTGGGGGGGGTTAGACATAGCGCTGACCACTGCTGCAGTGTCATTCAAATCCACTCTCTCTACCCTTCAGATTGGAGCAGTGACGTGTGGGCAGTGCCTCCCCTGCCATCATGAAATGTAGATTAAAAACAAATAAATCAATATTTGATCTGTGATAAAAATGTAATTTTTGTATGATTCCAATCATTTTTATAGTCAATATCGCTGAATTTGTGTATTTTCCTGTTCAAATCCGGGGGAAAGACGTGAAGGGAGGCAGCGACGAGCTGAGCCTCCTCTCGGATTGGGCAATCCCTCCCAAACTGGGCTGAGCGCATCCAATTGATCTCTCTGTCACCAATGTAATGGCTTTACACACTTTTATTTTATGTCCTCACATTCCATAGTCTTAGTCATGTATTTCACGTATGTGTATAACATATTAGTCTTGCTGGGGTGGGTTTCCCGATAACGTTGTCTCTTAGCGTGTTACGAAGACTTGAAAGGTATACCTTACTAAAGTTGTTTACTGTTCTACTCCCCGAACTATCCCTTAGGAGGCTGCTTAAGGTATACCTTCTTACGTCCGACGTTGTGCTGAAATTGATGACTCGATAATCGACTTTTCACTCCAGGTAGCGACTGTTTCACCGCGTTATGAGAGGATGTGGTGTTCTTTATCAATAAAACACTGCAGGAATACTAAAAAATATTGCATTTATCATGACTGAGAACATATTCATAGAATTTAAAACTTACAAACTCAATTATCAAACCGTAAATATAATGATCGAGCCCGCCACCTCAGATTGTGATATCAAGCCTCTTCCCGCTACACCACCTCAGCAAATTACGCCACCTACCAGTCCACCTTATTTGGCAAGAAAAGGTTGATTTAAATATTTTTTATATCATTGTCATGGTGCCTTAAATAACTTTGCAATTAGGGTTGATTAACCAGCAGCCCCATCACATAACTGGTGTAGTTCACAATTCTCTCTGATTGGCTGACAATTTCAATAAAAGCGCACCAACAAGAAATGAACATTAGATATGTAACATTAGATAATATGTCAAGGCAAAAACATCGCAAAAAGCGGTCCGCCAGCTTCACCAATGTGGACATGGAGGTCATGCTGGATGAGGTGGCGCTGAATCGTGAAGCACTGTTTTCGAGTTTTAGGAGTTTAAGAGGCGATTTCATGTTCAATAAAGTGCAAAATGTATCCACCGTAATGTACAATTTCTGCATGAAAACATTCCCATTAATGTGGTATTTTTGTTGTATATTATTACCGTTATGAACTACATATTGATTCACAGATTGAAATTAAACTAGGCCAACAGCTGATTTCAGAGGCTTGCGGGTCGGAACAGTGGTGGCCACTAGCGGAGTGAGCTGACAACATCGCTAAGGTGGAGTTAAGAGAGGTCCAGACCTGCCTTACGAAACTGTCACTTACGGAAGGTATACTTAGCTAAGAACGTTTTGGGAAACACGGCGAGACGTTAAGGTACAGCTTAAGGTGGAACTTACGAACGACGTAGCGTTAAGAAGACTTCGGGAAACGCACCCCTGATCTGACATAACGCCGCAGTTATGGGAGGGAGGCAGCCAGTACCTCTGCCTCCCTGAAGGGGGCGTGTGTGAGCACACGGGCTGGTTCTGCTGTTGCTCTTCTCCACGTGTTACAGACACAGGGCATTGTGGATAATATTCTAGCTAAGAAAGTCAAGTAGAGAAAGTCAAGTGCACCACATCAGTCCGTTTATATTTATTTTTTGCCCTGACTGGAAAAATGGAAGATTATATATATATATATATATATATATATAAGCTAAAACATTTCTCAAAACTTGACTTTCAATCAAAAAATGGAAGTTAGTACTTTCGTTTGTATTGAATGAGTATGAATTGCGATGGCACATTAAGAACACACGGAGGGTTCAGAGTGCTTTCTCTGAGCTGCTATAAATGTAACGTTCTTCTTTGGCCAAATATGTACCTTACCTTCTGTGTGTGTGTGTGTGTGTGTGTGTGTGTGTGTGTGTGTGTGTGTGTGTGTGTGTGTGTGTGTGTGTGTGTGTGTGTGTGTGTGTGTGTGTGTGTGTGTGTGTGTGTGTGTGTGTGTGTGTGTGTGTGTGTGTGTGTGTGTGTGTGTGTGTGTGTGTGTGCAAGCAGCCAGTTGAATGGTGAATTGATGCTACTCCATATATTTGTAAATCTAAGAAACAGTCAGAGCCTCCCCGGCCACGAACCTCACCGCACGTCACTGGATTGGAGGTGGGGGCTCAGTGACCTGCAGGTCCCCCCCCCCCCCCCCCCCCCATTTTGGCCTCGCAAAAACCCACACACATCTTTCATCGTCGTCTTTCATCATGGCACCACATTCATGCACTACACTCGGTCCGAGTCACCGCAGGTTGACTTCCGTCATTGCACCCGTGAACTAACTGTGAATTATTCAAAACACATCCACACACAAACACACCATTTAATTCACCCCAATAGCGGCGAGGTTATCGGTGGGTATACAAGCGGCATGCAACCTTCGACCAATATACACACAGGGACTCCGGGTGACAATAAACATGATTAAAGATGCCCTCCTTTCAGATGTGTAGGCCTCACCATCACAACATTTGAAGTGTATTAACACTACAGTAAGGGAGACACGTGTTGTGATTGGCCAATACAAATATATTGTATCTTGTGTGGAACGAGGAACACATTAGGTATATGCTGCTAGTGAACCATTAGTTTATGGGTAACTTACAGTATAATACAATTGTATAGTAGTCAATCCACAGTCAATGTTCAATGTTGACGAATCGCTAATAAGACTTATATAGGCCTCGATATACGGATAATGCTGAGTTACAGAACCGACATGGGAGATCCCATATTAATGAACCATTAGGGATGAGTTCATATCATATATTATATCATATATTAAAATATATGTGAATCGATCTACAGTATATACTGACCACATTCTTCTCATGGGTCATTCCTGGTCCCCTTATTATATGTTATACCTTCGAAGTGAATGTTCTCGCCGCAGCCGTGCCATGCATATCGATTGTAAGAGAACAGGTGCCTGTGGATTCTCTCACAATCGAGTGGCTTAACACTCTAGCTTCTCACCCTTCGCTGGATTAACGGGTTTCGCCCTGCACGAATTGACATTGCATTGGGCCCTGCTGCACCGTTTCATTTGTACTTTCAAAGTGTCAACAAGTGAGTGTTATCTGTCTGTGGGGGGGTTTAAGACTTTCACCGTGCGTAGACCCCCTCCCCGACCCTGACACCAATTACAGAGATTATGTCTCAAAGCTGTGTGAGGTGCAGGCGTCCCTCACCGCACTGATCCCGGGTGACAAAGCCACACAAGGAGAGTGCGTCTTCATCATGAGGGCGTTCTGACAGAAAGTGCTTTTTTTCTGCCTTAAACGCAACCAATTAGTATGGTTCGCCCCAAAAAACCTTACCCAAGTAGTTTTGTTGCCTAAACCAAACCAAAACCGTGACTGAAAAAAAAACAAAAAAAACAAATACAATCTAAACACAAACCCCGGTCTCCCGCGGTACAAGTCCTGTGATTGAACCAGGGGCGTCGTTTTGGTATGGCTTCAAATAAATAAAATAAAGATCAAAAACGAAATCCTCCCGGCTCCATCTCACCCTAACCCCCACATCTCACCACCAAACACACTAGCACTAACTCCATGAGTAAACAAGCCACAGCATTTCACACACCTTCATTCAGGTGGGTTAAACACTAACTGTATGAACGCCATAATACTACTATTGGTTTAAATGTATACCTTGCCATACCTCGCTGAAATGACGTCACGGATTGAACCAATTCAGCCACCTGCAGGATTTACATGTAATTGCTCGTTATACTTCCTCATCTGACTTCCTCTTCTGGTAGAGAGGCAAACACAGCCCAGCATCACGTGATCCCTATACGACTTTATCCAGGTTTTGCAATAAGTTGGCTGAATTAAAATAGGCCTCGATGAAAAAGTTGAGGTGTGTCCAAAAAACCCCACAATTCTCACATATAACTGCATAAATAAAATAAACTTTGCACCAAAAAGACAGCCCCCACCCCCCCTTCCCTGCTGCCCCCACCCCCTTCCAGCTGCCCCCACCCCCCTTCCCTGCTGCCCCCCCCTCCCCTGCTGCCGCCCCCCCCCCCTCTGCTCAATATATCCTATAATAATAAATGACCAATGCCTTTGACTGCCTTGCACTGTATCACAACTACCTACCTCTACCTATAGTTGACACATTTATTGATAAGATACCTGTTAATGTAATGTACATTTTAACTGTACCTGCCATATCTATTTGTAATCTTGTTGTAACTGTTGAAGATTAAGAACTGGATATCCCTGCCCACTATCTGTTGTATATACATATATATATATTTATCCTGCGTTTCATAATTGCATACCCCTGATCACTACCTGTTAAATACTTATACTTACTTACCTGTGTATATATATATATATATATATATAATTATGCTCATATCCCACACATACTCTATAAGTAATCTTATACTGTTTTTATACATAGACTGTCTTTTAGCAACTGTAAACTATTATACTATTATTACTATTATATATTGCCATGCACTTCACTGCAACAATTGCACTCTGGTTAGATGCTAAATTATGTTCGCTGTACTGTACCTGTGCAATGACAATCAATTTGAATATAATCTAAAAATATATAGGTATATGTCATATTATAAAATCATATGGTTAACATATATTGGCCACAAGGTGTTTTGAACAATTGAAAACGACGACTGATGACTTTGTATCGACCAATGCATTTATAATGCCAATGAGATAATGGTCTTGGCAAGAGTGGCGTAGGCATATAATAATAATTTTTATATAATAATAATATGTTCAGGCTACAGCATGAATACAACGTAAGATAAGCTCCTCTTACTGCCTTGAAGGTCAGGGAATGATTAATTCATAAGCCAATTGCACCCACCCACCCACCCATCTTTGCGTCTAATTATGACGCATTTAAGATGTTTTATATTTTCGAAATCAATTGTAACGCCATTGTTATCCATTTCCTATAGAGACGTTGCCGTGTTAGCAATAACAAAACCTAATCTAAATGACCCCCAAATCACACTTAAAATACGCCATTGAGATTGCGATCTATAGACAACTATATCAGTTGAATGGATTAAAAAAAAAGTTAAGGACGAATGCAATTGTGTCATTCAATTTAACCAACCATTGACTGGAATACGACGAAGCCTAAATAGTGAATGAATGCCACAACGCAGCACGAAATAGACAGACATTTTACAGCAAGGGTACAATCAATAGGTTTAATGATTTGGTATATCCTACCTGGATGTAGATTCGAACTTAAAAACCAAAACAAAGGTTGTTGGGGGGGGGGGGGGGTGGAGGTGGGGTGGGGGGGGTGGAAATGTCTACCTCCCTCTCGCCTCTCTCCACTGTCCCTCCAATGCAGTCCCCCTGTTCCTGTGTGTTTCCACGTCGTTAATTGGCAGCTAGTTGAACTGGGAGCAGTAAATCAAGAACCGCGGAGTGTATTCAAGAGTGGGACCACCCAGGCCCTGTGTGCGGTGGGCAGACAATGTAGAAAGATACTCGAGGCTGCAAATGCTCTGAAAACCCCTGAATGGACTTTACAAGAGCAGTGGGTCCCCTACTGGGTTAACGCATGACAAATTGCCTAAACAAAAAAAAAAAAAGCTTGACATCCCCCCCCCCCCCCCAAAAGAAAATATATAAACAAATTGGTTTGTAGGCCTCGACAAATTGTTTCACAATATTTAGCCTCGTTCAATACATGGCTCAATACAATACGACTATAGTCGGTATAAAACATTCAGTGCTTGCTGACATGGACCAATATTTATGTTTTGAATTCAATGTTCAAGTTCCTTTCGTAAACAAAAAAAAAAAAAAAAGTCTAGTCTTATGAAATCAGTCACAAAACGAGACGACGGTCTCTTCTTAGCACCGGCTTGTTGAAAGTAGTGCCTTCTTTGTCTTCCATTATGACATCTTACAAAACTATAGACAACGGCCTACTAAAATACCAAGGCTACTCTAATACCTTTTCAGGTTAACCGTACCCTTCCAAAGATATAGGGGGGGGGGGGGCAGTATAGTGCTCAAGGCAAGGCCAGCCCAACTTTCAATTAGGCCCATCGGTAAAATATCTGGAAGATGAAGTGAAGTGAAAGCTATTATAATCCACAGGTATACTTTCATTATTATTATTATTATTATTATTATTATTATTATTTCTTAATTAAGAGCAACATACACCAAGGCAACACAAACAAGCACACACATCTAAGTATCCCCTGTCTGACTTAATTATCTTCATAATTATTTTTGTTTGTTTGTTTGTTTACAACCAAACCAGAGAAGACTTCTAGCTTTCTAAATAGAGCCAAACGTGAGGAATAGGCATTTTCGGTTTTTACTGACAGTAATGGTCTTTGTTTAAGCCGTATCCCCTTCCTCCTAAACCAAATTATAAATTATAAATTAAATTAGGAACATGGTGTGGAATTCTGTTTTAAATCATACGATTTGTAACAGAAGAGAACAGACAGATAAATGAGTGATTGACAACCATTTTGAGTGAAGTCCATCTTGACCTCCATGCTGGCCTTATGACTCCAGATGCTCATTATGGTCAAATAAGCCAAATATTTATAAATGAAGGAGAACACAAGCCTTTTATACATAGGACTACACCAAGTTCCTTTATGCTCCCCAACATGTTTCTCTTAAAGGAGGCTGCTCTGTGCTCCTTCTCCCTCTGTGCTCCTTCTCCCTCTGTGCTCCTTCTTCCTCTGCTGGCCGGCTTGGCAGGAAGTTGTCCTGAGAAAGGCTGAATAGTGACCACTTTTGTTCTCTCTCACAGTCGCTTCCAAAACCTAAAAAGAAAAAACTCCTTCCACACCTGTTAATGGACTGTTTTTGTATATTTTTTTTTGGGAAGAGAGGAATTAACATGTCTTTGGACAGCTCCAAATAAAAAGACCAAATCAGTGGAAAAACCGGATTCCCTGTTCGGGGGAATCGGAATCAGTGGAGGCCTTGAGAAAGGACAACAAAAAAAAGAAAAAGAAAAGAAAATGGACAAGGCCTTGTGCATGAGCGGTGAAAGACTAATGGTGTAGGACTCATACCGCACTCTTCACATACCAACAATAGCAGCTCAGAAACACACACACACACATGCACATACACATACACAATCTTACCATTTCACCCCGCCTTGCTGCTTATAATACTAATAACATCCTGTTTATTAGAGAACACATTTTGTTCTTCATCGCGTGGAGACCAGGAACACACATTTGAAGGCACCACAACACCACAACACCTCAAGGATAAATACTCAATCTTTTACCAACATGTAGGATTGTGCCCCGGTTAAAACACCCCTGTAAGCCGATTGCTTGTAGGCAAGCACTACCTGTGGGTTAAGCACAAGGTCCATATTCCATCAGGGGGCTTCCATCATCCCGAGGTGGTGTGTCGGTGCTCTTCTAAATCTGGAGGGTTGAATCCTCTTTTTTGGACACACGTGAAATGAGTTTCTCTGCATTTAACCCATCTTAGTATTATTAGGAGCAGTGGGCAGCTATTGAGCACCCAGGGAGCAGTGTAGGAGTCTGGTGCCTTGCTTAGGGGCACCTCGGCAGTGCCCAGGTGTTTCGGGGACTTGACCCGCCGACCTTCCAGTTCCCAAGCCAAGTCCTAACAGACTGAGCTATCCTGCCGGCCATCTTGGTTTATTGTATGTATATCCTCGAAAGCAAACAGACAGCACGTATAGCATTGTGCTCAGTGCATCTGAGCTAAATACTATGCAAACTAGGTCTACAGCAGGGTGTCAAGTCAACTTTTCTCTTGATTGGTTTCAACAGACATAAATTTATTGTATGCAATGGCATATGGGCAGCAACACAACACATATAATACAGTATTTGTTAATTTATTAAAATGAATTGTTTTTATAAAAAGGGCTCCATTATGTGCAGCCCTACCTTTCTCCCAATATAACAGGAAATTGTGCAAACACTGATTCATTCTCAGCTCGTTTTGTGTGTAGTTTGTTTAATGACGGGCAATTATTAATAATATTGCAAACCATTTGGTGGTGGTTGTTGCTGCTGCTGCCAACCCAGCCCGTCAGTCTGAGGATCAACCCTACCCTGGAGATACAGGCTCTATGTGATTACATCTATACATGGGTACAGCACGGGTGGCACAGCAGCAGCCTCATTGTCTTGCCGTTGTTGTGCTGCAAAATGACTTCCAATTGTTTTTAAATTGCCGTTTGTGTCGTTTGAGACGTACGCGATATTCACCCCGGGCAATTAGGAGAGAGAGGACAAATAAATACCGTTCAGAAAAAGCTGAACGGCATGGCTCCATCAATGTTCTCGGAGAACAATTTAAACAATTCCAAAACATAAAAGGGAGTAAACGTTTTCAAAAAATAATTGCAAATTGCTTCGCTGCCATTGGCGTCGTCTGTATGGCAGCTAGACATCATATTTCCAGGGTGATCATTTGAGATATTACAATAACACTAAGCGGTGTCCTTGGTATATTGTAGGCCTATATGTTGCCTTTTGACTGTGGAAAAAAGTCTGATGCAGTAATGTTAATGATAGGATTTCAATATAAGTTTTATATTTTGATCTTCCCTTTATTAGTAGTCCTCCATTGGTTCCAACCACTAATACAATCACAATGTAAGATTATATATATTTTTTAATATTTCAATCACCTGGCTAATTAAAAAAAGAAAGAACACAAAATAAAGAGGAGAGTAATGTTAATAAAAGCTTTAGAACTCTAAACATTCGGAGAAAAAGTCAAATGAATACAAAACAGCGGTACTCATTGGACGTTCATTTCTCAGAATTACGCCATTAGTAGAACAACACGAACAAGTCCACCGTACAATTGGTCAGTGGCCAAAAGTAGCCAGAGTGGCTATACGGAAGGCAGTGTGAAAAATAAAAACACATGAAATGGATTCATTTGAACACAAGCCTATCAAAACAAGAAAGGGCATTCACACAACTGAACACAATGACTGATGGGACTGTTTACCGCTTCTTTATTTGTGTAACCTTTAAAAGGAAAGATGTTGAACAATCTCAGGTTGTAGGCCAACAGCAAACACTGCAAATCTCTTTCATGGGGAATTGACATGGGGGGGAAAAATGAGAGATTTACCCTTTTCAATAATCTAGGAAGTCATTGATGAAAGTCACAATGTATACACAATAAAAATGGGCTGGAAAACACATGAGACATATATTTAAGGTGTACAATAAGGTAACCCTAAACTGCGTTGGTTAATGGTCATCCACGAAGGCACACGTGGATGTGCAGGGAACCAGCTAAGAGCGAGCACCGTAGACTAGCACCAGTGTTTACCTATTGGTAATCATTATTGTAACCAAGCCTTGGTGGCAAGGTCAGAAAAATAATACATGCGTTACAAAGTGTCTGCCAAGGTGACAAAGAATTAAGTGGAAATGCGTGACTCCCCTCGAGTCAAACCTAGTGAAAAGATGGCTGGCAGTCCTTGAACAGTCAAGCTTTAAGGTTGAGTTGAAGTTCATTCAGAATGGGATAAGATTGGAAATATTTTGACAATGGCCGTATCTGCATTACAGTAGCCAGTGGTGTACATAATCTCTGGATAATGAGCCCTCTGGCCATCCTCGATGTACACAGTGGCTATTCAGCTCCGCACAAGCACATGAGAGCATGACGTTTGAGCCTCCACTGCTTTGTGATGTGGATGGCATTTTGAATTTGTCCATTCAATCAGAGTGTATATTGTGTCATATGCACGAGGCAAATGACACACTCGAGTTGCTGGGGAATGAGAGTAAACAAGGAAATAGGTGTAAAAGTGGCAAAGGTTCTACATTCAAAAAAAGACTGGCCTCCTGTTTATTCGGGCCGATGTTTTCTGGTATGCCTAAAGAATCTTTGTGAATGTGAAGACCAAAAAAACCCCGGTAATGTAAAGTGTAGCAAACTTGGTTGACCCCAAACTCTTCACTCTTGGAAAATACAGCAATATGAAGAACCAAAATATTTTCAGTTCATGCACTTTCTATTACTTGCACTCTACACACTGTGTGTTTATTCATGGACCCGAGAAAAAAAGAAAAGAAATAAAAAGGTAGAAACACCACAGTAGAAACATGAGAAACACTGAAATAGGTTTTGTTTTTTTAGGGAAATGGTAACCGGTAATTAGACTTTTCCCGAGTCGTGTATGTAATGGTAATTTGACTTTTCCCGAGTCGTGTATGTAATGCCATTGTTGAGTATGCATCTTAAAAATAATTGGGACTACAGTGTAAGGTATCAAGCAACTGAACAATGACATTGAACCTTTTTAAAACAGAATGCCCTGTAAATGCATCTTTCAGAGATGTGGTCATTTGAATGATGAGTAGAGTAATTGACTATTACTATTATCTATTTCTTGTATCTATGATTAAAGAATAGCCGTAGTAAGCAACTCCCTCACACCGACCTTTCCAGAGTGATGATTGCATGAAAAATGAATAAGCTAGGGTTAGCAAACATGTCAGATGTCCATCACTGCATTATGTGAAGAGAAGGGCTGATGGGCTATAGGAAATTGACATGTGTGGACAGAAATATAATAGAAAGGTTTAAATGAAATTAGGCGAAGGGTTCGACAGACAAGAGGGACATTTCGCTTGATCTAAATTGATCTTACATGGTAAGACAATCAAGGGTGAATCGATTAAATGAACAAATGACAGAGTATGAAAATAACAGGTGAAGAGGAGGGGAGGGGGGTGGGGTGGGAGTGTGGAGTGACCAATAGATATGCCAGGTTTGGCCTCCAAAGATTAACCCCCGTTTTAGCTGAAACCCCGGAAGAAGACGATGTCTGGGTCCTGGGGAGAAGAGAGAGCAAGGGTAGAGAGTGATGTAGGAGGGGGTCAAAAGTCAACCACAGTGTAAGCATGCAGTCTGGAGGTGGTCGCTCAAGCAAGGGCAACGGCATGCTAACAACAGACGCGTCAGAGGGTGGGGAGAGGGGGGGGGGGCGTGCACAGGGACCGAGAGACACTCATCATGGAGAACAGGAATACAACCAACTGTGCAATGTTAAAAGGATGATGATGAAGAGGATGACGATGATAATGCAGGGGTGACAGCGAGATGCATATGGACAGTTGGGCGAGAGTCCGACGCGAGAGAAGAAAAGAGCAGCTCAAGACGCGTCAGAAAAAACGGTGTTTTATCACATTTCCATCCATCGCGTGTCATCAGGTGAGAAGACCAGGGTTTAAAACAAGCTTGAAGAAAACAAAGAGAGACCGTTTGCCGCGTCAATTAATTTCCATCATATTTATTCTCAATATGACCTCCACATGAAGTACACGAGCAATGTGTGCTTTGTGTATAAAACCAGGGCAAGAGAAAACAGGCGGATAAAAGATCAACAAAAGCAGTAACCAAACTACCGAGTCACTGCCCACTCCCCCGATCAATCTGCCTCCACACCAACACGGCGGTAGTGGTGGTGGTGGTGTTGGGGGTGACATGAAACCTCACCCCTCCTCCGGTGGGGGGGGGGGGGGGTTGCAGGGGAATGACGGGACTTTGGTCCACCACAGTGGTGGTGGTGGTGGTGGTGACGGTGAGTTAGCATGCCGATACTGGCCCACCGCGAGGCAAAACAAAAAGGTGCCGGCGCTAATGAGTGAATTTGCGGGTTAACGAGGGCGCCTCGTTGGGGTGTCCTAATTCAGCGAGGCCACGTCTCGGGGGGATGGGGATGGGGAGGGGAGGGGAGGGGGGAGTAGGGTGCGGGGATAACGAGCTGGCCCCGGGTTTCCCAGGGCTGGGGCTTGTGTAAGCCACCCCATGCAAGGTGGGGGAAGGGTACGGTCATATGACATGGTGTGTGTGTGTGTGTGTGTGTGTGTGTGGGGGGGGGTGGCTAGACGTCATTATTTTTGCCTGATGCCTTTGGGTTGCTTTGTTTTGTACGCCACACCGCAATCATTGAACCACCTCCGCCGAGTGAGAAAAGCGCATGTTCTCCGTGACGGACTGACCTTGGGCGACTAGCGCGCTCTCGGAGGGAGGAAATGGAGAGTGCCACAGAGGCTGGGGGGGGGGGGGGTTAATCGCATAGAGAACAGAGAAGGCAAACGGGAGTCACGTCCTGCACAATATTTTAGGGGGGGGGGGGGGGGGGCTCAACAATGCCTTTCGGGCAGTTTCCAAAACGACGGGAAACCTCTGATCCATATGCAGCCGAACACATTCACCGTGAATCCACTTCATTTGACTATTAACCCGCCACGGTTGAAATCCTCCCCCCCCCCCCCTTCCCCACTCACTCACTCACCCCACCGACAAAGAATAGAGAGATGGTTGCTGGAGCACATTAGCCCTACAAAGTGCTCGGTGACCTCGACGTGGACTGCCGTCCATAGGAGCAGGCGGGGAACCGTTGCCCCCCCCCCCCCCCACCTCTCTGTGTGCCTGCATGGCAGCATTATTCAGGTTCATCTAGCTCTCCAGTGGGAGAAACGGAGCATGACAGGAGCCCCAATAATGGAAGGCAGATGACGGCCTACTCTCCGTCGGATGAGGACTAACGCCGATGGTGGGGGCAGGGTTCGGGTACACGGGGACAATGAAAATCATTAGGAGACACAGGTGGCCTCGGATCTAATGCGCTCCATATTGTATAGCTTTGTGGCGGACTAAACGCTTCACGTGCCTTTCGAAAAGGCCAGGTATGTGCGTCATGTGATTTGAACGGAACAGCAGGCTTAAATGTTCTTCATTCTAGTTATTGACAAGGACACATAATACAATAGTGGCAATACAAAAGGGTGATCAGAGCAACAGACGGGGGCAAAGTAAAAGAGAAAAAAGCTCACGACGTCATGTGTGCATCAATGCATTTGTTGCCGTTATGAACCATTTTACAGTTCAAATAATTTAGTTTAATCTCTGAAATTGGAAATTGGGGCTGAAAGTTACTCTTCATTTGACAAAGTGCAGAGAACTTTCCAGAAAGATAATTAGGTTGAAACCGCTATATAAAAATGATTTATCATTTAGCCAGTGATCACTTCACAAATGAGGTGATCAGGAGTGCCGAAATGTGAGAACTCGTATCAATGCTTGTTTGTCGTGACCCTTAATTGGCACAGTAACACTGCCCCCCTCTGGTGGAGCTGGGTAACGGAATAATGTCCTTTGACTCGTCAATACTCTGTAGACATATCATTTCCCTTAAGAATAGATAAAGGGAAAAATACAAAACGGGCCAAGAGAACCAATGCATATAGATTAAAAGCCAAAAAAAATAAAGTAATATTTCTAAATAAGGAAAATTATCTAACATTAAAAAAAATAAAAAATAAAATAACGAGGTTTTAAAATCACACCAAATTCACATAAAACCGCTTCCAGGTGACCCTACGACCCTGACATCCCAGCGGCTACAACAGTCCAAATTCAACCTGATCCATTCAACTGCTCACCGCTGAGCGCCGCTTGAACGTTTGAACTTGTAACACGGCTCACGACATCATGTTGACATTTAGCAGTAATCCCTCCCATGGCTCATAAACCCAGTAACCGAGGACTGCCACAGCCCGGTGTCGACAACACGCAAAAGGCCACATTCAGACAGGTCAATGTGGCGCAATGCCGGAGACTGTTCACCGCTGTTCATAGGCTCACCGATCGAACTCTATGACGGACGAGGTCACGCATTAAAAAAAAAGAGAATATTTTCCTATACCGCTACACCTTTACAACAATCCCAAAAGGGACACGCGTCCCTCTTACTGTGACACAAGGGGATCCACACAGCAAGGCCGATTACCCTGAGGACCTTCACCTCGGTTGGTTTTCTATGGAGACACGACAGGTCTCTCCCATGTGAACTCTGTGTGTGACTTCTACGTGGAGTCCGAATGAAGCCTTTGTTTACCATCTCTCCGCACAGGACGGTAATCCGCAGTGCAACACGATGCACGTTCAGGTTGGAGATCTTTTTCGCAATACCATTAAACGCACGCAATTCATTCCCTAAAGTGAATTCAGCGTCGTTTAACCACCAACTTCTAGGAGAGTCACTAATGTCGTTATAAGTCTCTGTACTGTGAACTAATGGAACAGGCTAGCATTTGCAATCTCTCCCACACTTAACTTGATGGCGTCGCGTTATATGTTTGTTTTGTATGTGCTACCATAGTACAATAGTTTTAACTATTGAGTTAAAATGTACCGGTTGTTTTCCCATATAAAATATACCCGACACATCAGAAGCGATTAAATGAGATAAAAGGTAACGGACCCATTTATTTAGTGATACATTCTGCAAACTAGAAATTTTATTCAAACTTCAGAGGCTAAAAAATGAAAGAGGAAAATAAAGGGAGGCAATATCAATGAGAGAAAGCATCAATTCACAAGCAAGGAATGCAATTTGTTCAATCAATCACAAATCATACAATTTAGTTCTGGAACAAGTTTGTTTTTTTTAAACATTTTTTTCTCTGCCATTCCTTTGGAGCTAGACCATTATACAAAATATACAATTATTAAACTTTGTAAAATCACTCACAGAGGCCTCTGAGAAGCGCTTGAATCAACATTGACAACACTTATCTACATCACTCTAAAGCTTTTTTTGATCATAAATATAGCAGACATGAATGTGTATGTATGCACATCTGAATGCCTACAGGGTTACCGATTATTAAACACGTGAATTTGTATTGTGAGCATGACATCATGTCCCAACAGCAAAACAAAAATTAAATAAGCTTTCTTTTGAAGGTCAAGACTCGGAAAGGATGAAAAGCAAATGTAGCATATTACGAAACCGGCAAATGTCGGGAAGTGTGTACTGTGTGACTGCAAACATCCGTGTCGGCACTAGAAGTACTCGAACATCGAAACGGTTATCGAGAACGTAACGGTGACGACACCACTTCTCATAGTGTTGAATTGTTTAAGTACTGGGGGTAGGGGGAGGGGGAAGGTGACATTACATTTGGGTAAGGCAAATCGGTGAGCTTATTAATGAGCTGAAAAACGTGTAAGCAGAGTGAGGCTCAGGTCCCCCCCTCCGATAGGGGGAGGGGAGAGAGGACACACACACACACACACACACACACACACACACACACACACACACACACACACACACACACACACACACACACACACACACACACACACACACACACACACACACACACACACACACACACACACACACACACACACACACACACACACACACACACACACACACACACACACACACACACACACACACACACACGGGGGTCAAGGGTCAACCAGAAGTACGTTGATATATACACGAGGGCGCAAGCATTAAGCAAATCTTTTGATCTGTAGTCAGGTAGACCCTCTGTACACGAATATACACAACAAGTTCCAGTCAAGCAAAGGTAACCCTGTAATAGCTTCATCATTTCATTTCCCCCCCCCAAAAGCCGGTTATACAGACAATCAGTGCATACCACCATTGTCATCAATGCTCACACCTACTACCTCACACATCGTACAGTTCTAGAACCCTGAACTTTGATACAATTCTAGATCCTTTCCACTACATAAATAGTACACAGGGTTGCTGAAATGACGGTGGGTGCTAGAGTTTTGGAGCTTTGTGTGAGGAGAACATTGTCCTAAAAAGGCCACGGGCAATAGGTTTTCTTTGCTAGTTACCAAAATAAGTTATACATTTACAGTGGACACATACACTTTCGTTCATCAACCACATCAGTCAAATACTGTACACAAACTGAATCGATTCAGACTCAAACGGACGGCTCTTCTATGTCCTTTACAAAGAGACTCCACAACACCTTCACACACGTCACTCTGTAGAGCCTGCACTCACGCCACGGCTCTCTGAATCGCTAGCTTCTATCAAACTAAATATTGGGAATAAAACACTATGAGGGGGGGGGGGGGGGCAAAACAAATAAAAAAATAAAACGACCACTAAACACTAAATTCTTAAAACTTAACTTAAAAAGGACAGCACCACATCTACTGAAAGACATTGGATTAACTTTCAGAAAAGACTCACCTGGCACCAATTGTGTTTGCGTCTGGCCTTGAGGTGTCATTTATAGGTTTAGTTAATGTCTAAGAGCCAACGCGTTGCTAATAAGTTAACCAGTGAGAGTCGATAGCAATTGTTCATGGGGCTAGAAGGGGAGGGTGGGGAGGGTGGTCAATAACTACATATTTTTAGATTTCAACGACGACTTCTCAATTGCCACCATTTAATTATTCCCTTTAGGTACCGAGGTAAAATGGGTAAAAGCTAAAATATATTATGAAACCAGCGTCATTCCAGAGCCACGCCTCGCACTGCAGTTTGCGGAGAGGATGTGTTTGCTGGTGTAGCCAGAGGTAAAGATGTAAAATGACAGCTTAGGCTCCTCTTTTGAAGCGGAGGAAGTATGTGATGCTTATTAAAGAAACTTGCATTAAACAAGTTATGCATGTCAGCATTAAAAAGGGACTTGTTATTTTATCTGTGAAGTGATGAAAGCTGACAAAATGACAGTGTCAAGTGGTGGTAAGGGACAATACCAAATGCTAAATATGTGTAGCTTCCGATACAGGTGCAGCCTGACTTGTCTGAACAAAATCAAAGTCTAAGAAAGAAAAAAGTCGTGTCCCGCCAAGTACATTGACAGAACTGTAAATATTTGCTAGCATCTGCGTTTGTGATTTCTTTTTCTTTTTTAATCACTTTTTTTGGAAGTCTCCCCTTTCGGTAATAACAACCCCATTGAGATTCTCAGATCTCACATCACTTCATCTTTTTCAACCAGAGTTCAACAGTTCAACCATGACCATCTCCCCTGAAGTCTCAAACTGCACCAACACCCTTTGACAGCATCATGATCATCTCTAGGATAACCCAGAGCTATAGAAATGATCTAAATGTAGATTTGGCAATGCCAAAACCTGGTCATCAGATGGCTTTATAGGTCGCTCCGCTATAATAAAAAAAAAAAGCACACCTGACAGTGATTCAATCAACAACTGAATGAATCAGAGCCATGAACCATGAGTGGGGACCGGCGGGACATCAACTGTAATCAACAAGAGTCAAAAATAAACCCCTATCTCAATCGCCATGATTTATTCCTTGAAAATCCCAAATATTTACATACATAAATTTCCAACAATGCAATTTTAGATATAGGGCAAAACAATTCTAATTAAATTAAACACAATTTTTCAAGAAATACCTACATATATCTACTTTGTGTGTGGAATACATTTAGTTAGAGACTATTGATGGTTTTAAAAGAAGGGACGACTAACCGCAAATGGGATCACGGACTATAAGCAGCAAACTGTATTGTGCTCTGGCTTCTGGTGCAGTGGGTTTACTCAATAGTGAATAAAAAGGGTGCTTCATGACCAGTAGATGTTATTGCATTGTGTTAACTTGTTCTCGGTTTAAAACTTGCACATATATACCAATTGAAAATAATAATAAAAATAATAATCACCTTGAAGTCAAGAGTTTAAAAAAAAAGCTCCCACATTCAGGTTAGTCGTTAAGATCATGTTGCCCAGAGACATCAGTGCTTGAACTACTGGGGAGCATTTCAATCATATGGCACCACAATAATATTTATAAATGGGTATTCATATGTGACAATATGGACATAGTCAATGCCCAGGCTGGCTAACACCCATCATAGGACATTGGTCAATTTAAGTTTTTTTGTAATTATTTATGTTGGCCGAGATATATATATCTATATAATTCCAAAGAGCATGACGGCATGTCAACTGTTATCCCAAACAGTTAGAATACGGTGTGTTTGTTATTCTTGATATGGTTGAAAGTAGACGATGGGTAAGGAAAAAAAAAATCCCTTAAGCTGTATCTGGTATGTATAGTTTATAGAGATTTGCTTAATTACAAATCTCCACACACACACACACACACACACACACACACACACACACACACACACACACACACACACACACACACACACACACACACACACACACACACACACACACACACACACACACACACACACACACACACACACACACACACACACACACACACACACACACACACACACACACACACACACACACACACACACACACACACAACAGGCTCTTTTCGCCATATTACGTAAACACACAACTAAAAATACAATAAAAAAAAAAAGCACAGGAAAATAAATGATTAGAATGGTTTGATATAGAGCTTAATGTGCTGTCAACCTATACAATTTACCCGTTTCTTAAAAGGAGCAAAAACTAACGTAAAAACCAAGAAGGAGCAAGCAGAAAGACAGTGGCTGGAGGACAAACGGTAATATTCACTGAATAGACATTTGTTAGAACTCCAGAAGAGCAGGGAAAAAGGCAGATAGTGCATAAAAGGTTCTCTTTTTCATTTCTTTCATTTTTTTAACTTAAAATCAAGCTGCATTAAATACAGGCTGTTTGTACAGGGACAATTGCACTTCACGAAAAAAAAACAGAAATATACAAACACACACACACACACACGGAAATGTGAATCAAATTAATTACAGAAAAAAACATCCTTAAGCTGGTTAATTAAAAATAAAAAAAGGTAAGAGAACACCTGGTGGACCAAACTTGTTTTTTTTTTTGATTACTTTGGAGGGGAAGGGGTTAGGTTGGATGAACACAAAAGGAAGGAGGGGGAGGGGTGGGAGACAAGACAGTAGGGGGAGGGTCCTCCTTTCCAGAGTGGACAGGTGCTGCACTATTCCAGGCTTGTGTGCACACATCTTCTACTCCTCCTCCTCCTCCTCCTCCTCCTCCTCCGCCTCCTCATCCAATGAAATTCCCTTCTTAGAAAGCACATTCTCAGAGTGGCAGAGAGGCAGACTGCTGAGCCGCTGTAGGTCTTGACAGGATGGTGGTTTTTAACTCTATGCTGTGTTAGTGGTGAGAGGGGGGGGACGGGGCTGCGTTACCACATGTCGTCTGTGGAAGCCGAGTCCTTGACAAGAGAGGGGAGGGAAGGAAAAACCCTTCAGACTCTGGGATCCACATTCCAGGGAGCTATCATCAACAACAGCTCAACAGGTTTCATCAAGTGTATGCATCATACATGGTAAACTAACACCCCTGCCAGCGCAACCGCGAGGAAACCACTTTGACACGGTGGGCAGCAGTTAACGCCCAAGCAATGCTTTCAGGACATTTCCGAGACACGGTGAGAAAGACGAGGGGACAGCGCAATGTTCCAACAGCAGCAATTTATATGGAGGATGGACGAGATCAGGTTGGAAGTCTGCAGTATCCCCATGAAACATTTTGGATTTCATTGAGCAATATGAGAAAGCAGCTTATTGATGTCATATTGTGCGATTTGCTATAGCACCGTTCTAACCAACGGCCATAGTGTTTTAGGAAGATCACACTGTTGTCTGTGATGAGTCTTTGCACAGAAGGCCAGCAATAGCGCGGCGTTTGATCCTCAACAAAGTCAGGCAGGCAGACAGACGAAAAACAAGTGGTGTCAACTCTCAAAATAAGACAAGTGGATAGGATTAGAAAACATAAAACATACTAAATACATAGTACTTCTCAAAGCCGTGGTCTAGATTGCACAAGGTGAAGGTACAAAGAGGCCAATACCCGTCAGCCACCCAATTGGTTATTGTTTTCAGACTACAAATGGTAAAGGTTATGAATTCACCCAATTGTTACAATAGCTTAAGCCACCATACTTAACGATCTGACAACCAATTTGTTGACGCCAACCAAATGGCTCAAAAGAATACCATTGCCAATGGCAATGGTATTCTTTTGAGCTTGCCAATGGCTACCATTCACTTGCCAATGGCTACCAACACTTGTCAAAGAACACATCTAAGTGAAGGGGACATGTACGGAGGTAAAAACAAGTCCAAACATGGTACAAACTTAACAATGACTCAAATCATTTTTGTTCATAATAAAATCAGGTTCAAAATAATAACATCCCTACACGCACGTTTTTTCTTTGTGGCTAGCTGATGTGTGGATTGGTGGGCTTGGTTAAGACCAGTAAATAGTCCTAAAATTGAACTTGTAAAGAGCGGTGGCGTATGAATAATATTGATCAGGAATTGAGGCCAATGTGTCACCACAAAATTAAACCAATCATCAAATCAATCAGTTTGAAAGGACACAACCCTTATGGGACCCATAAGCATAGATGAGGCCAGGTTCTAGGTTTGTTTTTTCACTTCTACTGTACTTTGTTTAACATGAATGACTGTTCTACTGTTTGCGATGGGTAAGCAAATCCCAAGTCACCGATCCAGTCAGCAGGCAGTGGTTATTGCGTCAATGATTGTTTACCTATTGGCTGACACTTATTTTTTTAATGCATGTTTTAGATGGCGGTTTCTCTTTTCACTGCCATATCTCTGTGTGCTCTTGAAGATAGCACATAAAACCAAAGGGAATTTGCATAGAAAAGCCAACTTGCAATAAAGTTCAAAAGACTTTGCCAAGAGAAACAAAGGTGAGATTGTATACTGCAGTGCTAAGCACATTTTGCAATGCAGAAAATATGTTTGCCATTATAGTGGGTGGGGGGGGGGGGGGGGGGATTTCGGTTATTTGTCGTAGTTTGCATATTTTACATTTTCAAAGTAGTGACGTGATCAGTAAGAACCACTGCATTGATATTAAAACACCTCACCGGGGACCAATTGAAGGTTGAAGCAGTACACATGGTGAATGTGAGAGTCAGTTACATGAGCATGGCTGGTGAGATATGGGGATATCGATTTTCTTGATAACGGGACACATGGATCTTCCATGTGGTACATCAGTATATAGTATAAGATAACAGCACTGACAGTAATGTCCAGTAATAGACATTTATAAGGATTTAGTAAGGGGCACGTTTAAAGACCTAGTAAGAAATATATACACCATCACATTTTATTTGATTGCAGTGAGCATATACTTAGTCTGCTTACTGATGGCTTAGAGGTAGAAAGACATGTCTGAAGAGGAATGAGCTACACCTACATTTTAGATGGAGCTAGGTGAAGCTGTGATAAGTGGACTGCACAAGCGGTGTGCAAATGAGGAGTCGTGACTAATGACAGTATATTTGGCTATATTTGGATACTGCCAATGTCACCTTGGCAGTATCCAAATGTCACCAAATCGCCTTTAAAATATGTTATTTTCAGTTCACTTTTGGGATCTTTAGTAGGATTATTATTATGATTGTGCAAAATGTGTTTTGAAGTTAAATTAAGTTTACATTTTGATCCAGTAATTATGAAATAAATAAATGGCGTAGCAAAAAAAGAAGTGTGTAAATATACTTTTGCTTTCCTTAACATAGAGGTGTACTAAGTGTATCTTCTAACTATTTAACCATGAATAGGGTTCAATGAATACAGCAAATATTGTACAATTCAACGCTCATAGGGATCCCACCAGTTTGGAAACATTTTTCCATTTCAGTAAAGCCCTTACTGTACCGCCACTACCTCAAAAAAACACCTCAACAACGTAACATAAAAACGCATGCATGCCACAAGTTTACATTGTGGCAGTTTACATTTACAAGACACGCAAACAAAACAGCAGGCGCTCAAACAAAAACATACCTAAAAGATAGGCGAGTCACGCAGAAAGGCTGGGATACTTACTGTGTCATCACTTCGGTAGGGGTTGAGTTTGTTGTACATTGCTTCAACAACGCTTCGTCTGAATAGATGAAACGGAAGGAAAAAAAATAAGTCACCGTATCCTTCAAGAAAATAGCAATACACGTTCCGACGCTGCTTCGATGCTTCACAACACTAGACAAGTCCTAGACATGGACTACACACTTGTGACACACCCACGAATGCCCACGTACTTGCTTGCCAGCTCTCCTCCAGGAGGCAGGTTAGGGATGCTCTCTGAGGCTAACGTCCGCATCACGTGCACTAAATCAGGAACGCCTTCGTCCCCCTGCTTCTTGATTATCTCTGTTGGAATGTAAACAAAGGACATAATGAATGGAGTGAGAAAAAATAATTTGATAATTTGTCAAAAAATATATATATATATAAATAAAAAATAATTTGTCATTATTTGTTTCACCTTTACACAAAGAACACATGTCAAACGATTACAATATTAGTTTAATTATCTGGAGGCTCAATGCGTGATGAAATCTGGCATGACTCTTTTTTATTCAAGGAAAGGTACGGATTATAACCTTTAAAACAGGATCTGAACTAAACACAATAAAACCAAAATCTATGAAAACTAACCTGAAAAGTGTCTGAAAGTGTCTGCTATTTAATTCAGCAGAGCACTTGGCATTCTGTGATAGTCTAACTTGTGTAAGGTCAGCCCTTCAATGTAGCCACAGAAGGCCACCACATTGCTACAGTGCATTTAACCGAGCTGTGCAAAATATGGATGAAGCTAGTCAACAAAAAAAATAACAATAAGGGGACAAAGGCCTCTTCAAGCTTATGAGGCTAAACTCATGACCTACCTTCGACTCTATTCTCCAGGTATTTATCCAGCTCCATCTCCCTTTTAACCGCTTCTGGAGATACCTTCGGAGAGCCTGGGAAACAGATCAAAACCACACTCATATTGTCCCGACTTCCCTGTTGGAAGAAAAGAAAAATGGGGGGGGGGGGGGGGGGGGGGAGAAAGCTAATTAAGTCCAAAGTTTTAAGACCGTGGAATGCATGAAGCCATTTTTACACCAAAACAAAACAAAACTACAAAATACCTTGTACAAGCAGGTATCGACGACTTCATTGCAGACCCTTTCAAGATCGTCGGTCACCTCCAGCCTGGATCTGACAAACTCACAAAGTTCCTCATTGGCCATGACATCCCAGATGCCGTCACAAGCCAGCACAATAAACTCATCTTCGCCCTCACACCGCTCTATGGCATACACCTCAGGCTCAGGGGAGACCAGCTGCTCCGTCGGGCCCTTCCCATGCACACACTTGTAGTCAAAATCACCCAGCGCCCGTGACACAGCCAAGGACCCGTTCACCCGCTGGATCATGACCGAGCCACCGGCATTTTGGATGCGCTCCTTTTCCAGTGGGTTGCTGGGCTTGTGGTCCTGCGTGAAGAAGTGCACAGCTCCACCCCGACTGAGGAGCCCCCGAGAGTCCCCACAGTTGATAAAGTAGATGTGGCCTGGCGATATCATCACTCCCACGGCAGTCGAGCCACTGCGGTCAACGCCGTTTTTCTTCTCCGAGATGCTCCTCATGTGCTCGTCGATCTGCAGGAAGCCCGTACGGATGCCAGTCTTCACACTTTCTACAGAGGGGTCCGCCTGCAGGGCACTCTGGAAGTCCGGGTTACTGGTAATGTGCTCCAGCAGGTGCTCACAGCAGTACTTGGCCACCTGGGAGCCGGCGTGCCCATCATAAACAGCAAAGAAGGACCACAGATCTAGACCGTCAACCAGGCCAATGACAGCTGTATGTGCGTCCTCCATCTCCACCCGCCACCCCTGCATACTGCTGAGTCCATAGCTCAGGCTGTTGCCGTTACCATGAGCGTTGTGCTTTTCCATCTTTGGCTTGTCCAAAAATGCCCCCATCCTTTTATTGTAACCTTTAAAGACACATTACAACAAGCCATTAGTAACAGACTAAACTAATGTATGACACATGCTGCAAACAATTGGCAACTTCTGGTATTGTTTAGTGTAACAAAGTAAACTTACAAATATTATTTACGGCACTAATGAAATTTCCCAAAATACATTGAGCACAATAAACTACACTTCGGTCCTCCTTTTATGGTAAAAAAAAGATCAGCATCTTGGAGCTCGGTTCAAGTCTAAAAATAGTAGAGTTGGGTACATATTTGGCTACACATTGGGCACACTGACTGCCAGCATATAAACTTGGACGGTCATTGACCATTGTGTGATATTACTTGACCTGAGAAATAACGAGCAACTGAGTAGTGTTATTCTAAACGTATCACCCAAGGTAACACCCAATTCAGTTTAGCGCACACATAACATGAACTCTAATCTACTCACCGGTTAGATAACTAGAGTACAAATGTGAAGAGCATTTGGTCATTAACAACAACTACCGGAGTAGCTTGACGTGTGAAAGTGCGAACAACACACCGTTTGGCGTCGATCGGTTACACCACGGATGGCATTTACAATAATAAGCGCGTTGAGAACATAACCAACATAAACATAAGTGAGCTTGG
The DNA here is from genome assembly GCA_027704905.1 of Muraenolepis orangiensis. Classification (NCBI taxonomy): domain Eukaryota; kingdom Metazoa; phylum Chordata; class Actinopteri; order Gadiformes; family Muraenolepididae; genus Muraenolepis; species Muraenolepis orangiensis. The sequence continues at coordinate 20,850,182 of CM051016.1, forward strand.
AGCCCGAGGCCTTGACCCTTGTCCCTGACAGGCTAACTTTCAGAGGCCTCCGTCTACCTTTCATCTGAATGGCAAGGAGAGGCCTGTTATTAGAGCTACGTGCTAACTACAGCTATCCGAGGTTGGTCAGCTGCATGTGAATAACTTATATCACGGAGACATTACGCGTAGTAATTAAAGGGGATGACTTACCAAATATCCGAACAGTAGGGTTACAGCAACAGAAATCGCGTCAGTCGCGGATACCAACGACGAAGGCACACCGAGAGGGTTTGGCTAGCTAGCTAGCTTGTTAGCTAGCAAAACGTCTCTCAGATGCAGTGCATATAACGTGCGAAAGTCCGGAACTCCCTGTTCTGCGCGAGCCAGGGCTGCATCACTTGTCTCGGCTCTTTAATTGACTGTATATTCTAACTGATTATCTGATCTAAAATGTGTTTGGGAGCCGGAGCTGTTGTCGCCAAAACAGAGAGAAAGCAGAAACGCTAGCCCCCAGCAGCAGCAGCCTCTCTATCCACTTGACAGCTTGACAGCCTGCTAGCTTGCTTGACGGGAGCAGCCAAACAGAGCCCAGAGAGACCCGGATGTTACAGGTTGCGTACTTCAGAACATGACGTCACCCTTTAACCCAGCACAGCAGCCCCTGTCTCTGCAGTCTTGGTTGTGTTATGTCGCCCGGGCAACGCTACGTAACAACCCTGCAGAAACACAGGAAACTGAACACTGAACTGTGTTTGTTCCACAACAACTGGACTATCTGCACCACACTACACTTTATTTACACCCCCTCATCCACAGCAACTGGAGGTGTAATCTACACCACCATTTTACACTTGTTATATTGTTAATACGGTTATATTAATTATATACAGCAATTATTGTAATTTTGTAATTGTTTTATTCAAATTTATTTTGGAGCTGGCTGTAACATTTCACTGTACGTTGTACACTGTACCTTATACATAATAATACATAATAAACCAAATCTGGATCTGACTCTGCAGTTGTTGGTTGTGTCAGCGGGGGAAACGATGAGGAGTACAGGGGCGTCGTGGACTCCTTCGTTGAGTGGTGTGAGCTGAACCACATGCAGCTCAACACAGACAAGACGAAGGAGATGGTGGTGGACTTCCGCAGGAGGAAATATACCCCCACACCCATTTCCATCAAGGGTGTGTCCGCAGAAGTTGTTCAGGAATATAAATACCTGGGAGTTCACCTGGACAACAAACTGGTCTGGGCCAAGAACTCTGAGGCTGTGTACAAGAAGGGCCAGAGCCGTCTCTACTTCCTGCGGAGGCTCCGGTCCTTCAACGTTTGTAACACGATGCTGAAGATGTTCTACCAGTCGGTGGTAGCCAGTGCCATCTTCTCCGGTGTCGTGTGCTGGGGAAGCAGGTTGAGGTCAGCAGACGCCAACAAGATCAGTAGGATCGTCAGGAAGGCTGGCGCTGTCCTGGGGGTCCAGCTGGACTCCTTGTTGGTGGTGTCTGAGAGGAGGATGCTGCGCAAGCTGCGTAGTATCCTTGACAACAACTCTCACCCTCTCCATCAGGTGCTGACCTCATACAACAGACTCATTCCACCCAGGTGTACCACAGGACGCCACAGGAAGTCCTTTCTTCCTGTGGCCATCAGACTCTATAACTCATCTACCTCGGGTCGTGAGAGGGACAGTGGAGACTCAGTGACCTGAGGCCAACACACTGTTATTATTATTTTTTGGTCAACGCACTGTAAATTCTTTCACTGTAATAGTTATTTATTAGTAATAGTTATTTTATTACTGCCAATTTGCACTATACGTATTGTGTATTGTATATACCTACGTATTACTGTAATAATACTGTAAATTGTGCAATTCATCTATCAATACATTTAGATTTCATTAGAGTTAATTTAGTTATATTTTGTTTATACTAGTTTAGCTTAGTTTAGTTTGTTGTTATTTCGTTTTTAGCTTTAGGTATTGGTATATTTTGTGTGCATTTATTCCCCCTGTTTCAACTGTTGCACCTTAATTTCCCTCGGGATAAATAAAGTTATCTTGAATCTTGAATCTTGAAAAAAAACAATAGAACTACAGCTAACCAAGACGCAAACAATCGTCTTAGAAGACGCTAGTACGCTAGTAAAAAGTGATAAGAGGAGGAACACAATCGCTAGGAAGTCACAATCGGAATCACACACCCGAATCGAATAGTATATTTTGGGGGGGAAAAGCGATCACTTATTTAGAAAAATGACCAATATGTACTTGATTCAATGTATAGATCAATGTAGCCGGATGTGACGTAGGTGTTCCAGAAGAGGTCCCGTCACTGGTGGTCTATAGCGGTACACGCGCTCAGATTTGCTCCAGATTTGCTCGTGGACTATGGAGTTTTCTATTGGGTCTGCACTCTTGTACTTCATTCCACTTTGCGTTGGAATCCAAACGTTGTGCTTCATTTTTGCAGATGCGGACTTCACTTTACTTTGGGCACGTATGTTTGGGCGCAAACCAGGTGCTGTATGCCCTGTTAGAACAGTTGTTGCGTGTATTTGATTTTGTGATAACTAACGTAGCTGCTGCACTTCAATGTGCAACGTAGTAAACGGATGTCAGCGGATGTCAAAGAATGATAATCGCTTTCATATATTCATACTACGCTCTACATTTCTTACAGTTGAGCGTAGTCTTGATTGTTTTAATCACATTACATGTCACCCTCAGAAACCGAATTGAACGGGTCGGTGGTCTGGATCACCGGAGCATCAAGTGGGATCGGAGAGGAGTTGGCCTATCAACTGGCAAAGTGTGGCTCTCGCCTCATTCTTTCATCCCGCCGTGTGGATGAGTTGAATAGAGTGAAACGACGTTGCCTAGGTGAAAGACCTATCTATACCTTAAACATTGTCCTTTTTTGTCAGTTGAACTCCATTTCCACATCACAAGTCACAAATATTAGGATACACAACAGTTTTATTATTCGTTATTACAGAGTGTTCGCATTTACGAGAGGAGGATGTTCTTGTTCTTCCACTCGATTTGCTGGAAAGAAAATCCTTTACATCTAAAACCAACACTGCTATCCAGTACTTCGGCAATGTAAGCTCTTCTATGTTTGATTCTGATTCTGATATTCTGCCAACTATAAGTAGTCCTTCTGCACACAATTAGTAGTGCACAGGTGATCATTTGACTACTTGCCTAACTCTGTCAAAACCTTGTTGCATCAATTTCAGATTGATATCCTGATTAATAATGGTGGCCGCAGCCAGCGGTCTTTGTGCTTGGAGACCAGTGATGACGTATTTCAGGCATTGATGGAGCTCAACTTCCTCGGTACCATCTCGCTCACCAAGCAAGTGTTGCCTCACATGATACAACAACAGAGCGGTCATATTGTGACCGTAAGCAGTGTCGCTGGCCTCATTGGGGCTCCCCTGAGATGTGGATATTCAGCCAGCAAACATGCTCTCCAGGTATCTGGACACATCATTTTGGGTTGTAAATGTTAAGCTTGATGATTCACGGTGCTTTGTCTTTGCCAATCAAGGGGATAGCAGCACGTGTGGTGTGGTTGCTTCATGATCACGGTTTTACTCATGTTATTACACCATATCCGTATTGAATCGGTGCAGTATAAAATGAAGCTCAGATATATCCTGTCAAATCAGCATCTGGGACTGGGTTAGTTGGGTCAGAGGGCAGGGGGGAAAATACCATCAGACAGACCATCAGACAGATCCCAAGCATACATAGATGTTTTGCAGGGGAACACCTGGTGGAGTTGAGAACTCAACTCTCACCTCCAAGTGAACCACTCCCTCCTCCCAGGTGACTGAATGGACCCTGGTCTGGTTTAGACCTCCACTGTGGAAGCAGGCAGGAGAGTTTTGGTGCATGTCATGTGTGTCAATGCAATAACTAGGGAGGGACAATATTGATAACCAATAATTAATAGGGTCAAGTCAGCAAATACCAATACCGATATTTATTTCATTGCCAATCATTCTCCTCAGAGGAGAGGATCCATCTGGTAAGAAGCCTCTTTTACGAGGCGTACCAGACCGAACCAACTGGCAGGAGAACCCTGGGACAGACCCAGGAAGGGTGGGAGGCACCATAACTGTTGTTAATGTCAGCTTGTATTTAAGAATCTCCTTGGCCTGGAGGACCTTGTGCAATACGGCTCCGTTTGAAAAATAAGACTTGGCTTACCTTCAATTTTACTACTAGCTGTAAAATAAAAGCTAATTGTTATCTCCATCTGTAGGGCTTCTTCAATTCCCTCCGCACTGAGCTGACGGACTATCCTAAAATACTAATAAGCAACGTGTGTCCAGGGCCTGTGCAGTCGCAGGTCGTCCACAATTGCTTCACAGAGGAGTTGGACAAGGTAATTCTGAAATGTGATTCTAGGCTAGGCGATATATATGAAACTACAGTATTTTTATATATATTATGTATATTTATATTTTTTGTCGTTTTTTTTTGTTTTTTTTATAATTCACACATTCATGCCAAATGATTCATACACTCACACATTTATTATTCAAGTAAATGTATTTTGTTTTAGAAAAAAATGCTAAACAATGATTTCCAAGGAAGCTCTAGAACACAAAGCCGTTACCAACTTGGTTACCTTTCGGTTTACCCAAGACTATTGGCAGCGTGGCCGACCAGCAGCACAAGATGAGCACGAGTCGCTGCGTGCGTTGGATCCTGGTGGGCATAGCCAACCGTTCCAAAGAGATGTGGATAGCCGAGCAGCCCATTCTCACCTTCGTCTATCTGTGGCAGTACGCCCCGACGTGGGCTTGGTTCTTCTCCGAAGTGCTTGGCAGAAGGATTTTGCAGAATTTCAAAGCTGGTGTGGTAGGTAATCTGGTTTTAGTATTTTACTAATTAAATAAATAAGAGGTATATTATGACTAATGAATGTTTTTCCCACACTTGGGATCATGGGAATCATACACACACACACACACATATACACAAATATACAAATTTTATTTGTATAGCCCTTAATCACAGTTACAGTCTCTAAGGGCTTCACAGGCCACCTTTTTACAACACATATATATACACATACATACATACACACAGACATACAGACATAAAAAAAAAAACACTGCAGCCATTTCCTTCCTCAAAATAAGATTTTAGTATAATTTGTGAAAATCTTCTTTGGCAGGATCCAGACAGTCTGCTCTTGACAAAACCAAAGGGCATCTGACAAGTGATTTGATTGAGATGTGGGATGGTCCTTCAACTGATTAAAAGACTCTGAACGGTCTTCACTGGAGTCTCTTCCTTCATATCTGATATTTTGATAATCCCCATAAAGTTTGTGACAAATTATACAATATACAAATATACAGTTCCCCCAAGGCTTAAAAGTTTAAAGCAATGGTAGTAATTCTGTATTTTGGTGTTATTTAGCGTCATAAGAAAGACTTCTTTTTAATATTTAATTCCCTACCTTTTCTGGGTTAGATCAATGAACTAACACAATACAAACAATATGTTTCAGAGAATTTTGTTATGTCAGTATTATTTTTTTTGTCTGAAAATAAATAAAGTAGTTGCAACTACTATTAAAATAAACTGTTCAATGTTTGAATCAATATTTGAATACCAAGAACACAAGTAAAGTGGCACATTCACATTATATAACCAGTCTAAAATATATTATATATATATAGCATTTGTTATATCAAGATTCAAGATAACTTTATTTATCCCGAGGGAAATTAAGGTGCAACAGTTGAAACAGGGGGAATAAATGCACACAAAATATACTAATACCTAAAGCTAAAAACTAAATAACAACTAACTAAACAAAACTAGTATAAACAAAATATAACTAAATTAACTCTAAATGAAATCTAAATGTATTGATAGATGAATTGCCCAATTTACAGTATTATTACAGTAATACGTAGGTATATACAATACACAATACGTATAGTGAAAATTGGCAGTAATAAAATACTAATAAATAACTCATATAAAAAATAAAAATATATATATAATAACTGTGTTGGCCTCAGGTCACTGAGTCTCCACTGTCCCTCTCACGACCCGAGGTAGATGAGTTATAGAGTCTGATGGCCACAGGAAGAAAGGACTTCCTGTGGCGTTCTGTGGTACACCTGGGTGGAATGAGTGTTGCTGAAGGTGCTTCTGTATGAGGTCAGCACATGATGGAGAGGGTGAGAGTTGTTGTCAAGGATACTACGCAGCTTGCGCAGCATCCTCCTCTCAGACACCACCAACAAGGAGTCCAGCTGGACCCCCAGGACAGCGCCAGCCTTCCTGACAATCCTGCTGATCTTGTTGGCGTCTGCTGACCTCAACCTGCTTCCCCAGCACACGACACCGGAGAAGATGGCACTGGATATCTACCACCGACTGGTAGAACATCTTCAACATCGTGTTACAAACAAAAAAAAACAACTAAAGTTTCTGTTTTGAAACGGCAACTTTACTTAGAGACCATCAGTCTTGAGGTCGATAGGAATAACGGTCGGTGGAATTACGGTTTTCTAAACCCAGGTGACATAAAAGTCCCTGTGAGCCAGCGACCACAGAACCCCAGGCCCGTAGCGAACATGCCGTCTGGGTTTAGGTTGTTTGTCTTTGTACATTGTTTTTGTAGTTGTCGTCTCTTGTGTAACCTTTAAAACGTCCAGGCTGACGGGGGAGCAAAGAATGATAGACAGAAACACAGTGAAGACGTTTCCTTTCTCAAATGTTTGTGTATATATATAAAAGTTCTTTTTTTGTGGACTTGAAAAAAACCAAAGAAAAGCTGAAAAGGGACAAAAGAAAAGGAAAATTTCAGTTGCATTCCTAAAAGCCAGCCTTCGAAATTGAGATGGGGGGACGTCAAGGTTCTTCTTTGTACCTAAATAAATGTCAAGTTATTGAAAACCTCATAGCTTCACTATATAAAGTCAAGTCAGTGAACAGTATTTGTATTATGGGGGCAGTGTTTGCAAGGACCCAGAACGCAGACCAACGACAGAGTGAAAACGATAATGTGATGCTTTATTTGGTCCGTACAACAGTCCTTAGGACGGTCGGGGACAGGCAAGGGGTCTGGATACCGGGAAGTCGATCAGCGGGGTACCGGCAGGTAGTAGACAGGCGAGTAGTCTGGATACCAGGAAGTCGATCAGCGGGGTACCGGCAGGTAGTAGACAGGCGAGGAGTGAGGGACGGGCGAGGAGTCTGGATACCAGGAAGAGTGCTCGAAACTGGAATCTGGAAGTAGCTAGGAACGGTTGCATTGAAAGAGAACAACGTACAAACTAGCAATGGTGTTAGGGGAAGCCAGGGTATATATACACCCAGGTGAGGTGATTGTCATTAGCCGTAATCGCCGACAGGTGTGTAGGTGCGCAGCCGAGACCCGAGGCCTTGGCCACGCCCCCTGTCACACACCGCAATCGTGACATGTATAGCCCTAAATCACAGTTACAGGTTCAAAGGGCTTTACAGGTCATATATGTATGAGCCCCCCTATTAACCTGTATTAATCACATTATTGATCATTAAGTTCATCTCAAGCCTGTGCTATTGGGGAATCCATATTTTTCAATCGCAGTCAGGCAGGATTCAACCTTCTTGATCTGGGAAGAGTCGTTGGAGCCAATAGAAATGTAGATCTGTCTGACCCAGATCTACAAGAAAGGCACCCGACGGCGTAAGCCTCGTTAGCTTACACTGTAACAGTGTAAGCTAACGAGGCTTACGCCATTGGACGAGTACATCCCTGAAAAGGCCCCCAAAACCTTGATTACACCCATCTAATTCAGATAAAAACCTTATAGTCCTGCGGCATAGCAGACCAATTGTTCAAATTGTTCTAAAAGCACCAAAATTGGCACACATGTAGATTAATATATTCTAAACATTTTTGGATATGGAGGCATTCAAGATTAGCCCTGTGGAAGATATGGCGGCCATTGTTCAAAATGGCCGCCATTTACCATTAGCGTCATTACATAGACTTCATTATGTGTCGTTAGTATGGTGCTAGATGGGCCAAAATTCCTTTTTTTTACATCAGAATTAACATCAATAAGTGTTTAACATATATTTAGATGAATCTTCTCAAAAATGGCCCCCAAACTGGCCGCCATTTTGTGGAAAAAGTGGACATTTGATGAAGATTCCAATACTCAATGACATAATACCTCTAATAACCAGTACATGATTTCAGGAACACACTTTAATTGCTCAAGTTGCTTTTTTATTTCAAATTGCTGGCAAAATTGCAATGGAATGGTAGTCAAAATAATACACAGAGTACGGGGAGTTTACAGTATGGTCAGATTGTAGTTATATAGTCGACCAAAAGCCCAGTCTCTAGGCACAGTACTTACAGTTATACATTTATGGATAGATCTAATATAAATGAACAAATCTAAGTGGCTTCAAGAAGAGGACACAATAAACAGTTGCCAATACAATAACTTTCAGTATTGTGTAATCCTGCAGTACATACATGTAATACAATAACGTAGATTTTGCCACACTATGTTAATTATGATTCTGAACTTTTCAAATCTGGTCACCAGGATTATGAATGTCTACAGATTATAATGTTGGCTAGCAAGTTTTCTGTCCTAATCTACTGGCATTCGCCTTCACAGAAACACAGACCCGTGCATTGCAGTGAAGCCTTCTTGCACTTGCAGCGGTTTCTGCAGCCTTTCTTGCATCCGCAAGACACCAGCTCATAGCAGGTCTTGGATGCCTCAGGGAGTGTGGTCCAGAGTGGTGTGTAGGGCCCATCATCACTCCGATGCCAGCCCCAGTCTGTTGGTGGAGGGAGCACGGGCTCTGGTACCAATGCCTGGCCCCAGACATGACCACCCTGAAGGGCAGATCTCTTCACATGCTGCTCCAGAGCAGCGTAAGTTGGCGGGATGTTCTGAACAGAGCTCTTCTTTGCAAAGAGCTTCTTTCTCGCCTTGTTGACGTCCTTGCATTTGCTTGTGCGGTCATACAGGAGTATTACAAACCTCTCGATGACATGCATTGTATCCTCTTGGATGCTTGTGGGTGCATTTGCCAGACTCAGCAGGGCATCAGTGAGTTCTGGCAGCGTGTTCCATGTTGCCCAGGCAGATTTCTTCCCATGTCCGACGAAGGCTGACACAGTATCACACCCTGTGATGGCATGAAACATTGGAAGAGCACATGTCTTCTCTGGACCAAGGGAGGAAGCTATTTCATGGGCTGCAATGTAGCGGTAGTTCTTGCCTGTCCCAAAGGCTACCCAGAGTTCGTCTCCAGCTGGTAGTTTCTGGACTACCATCACTGCTAGGACCACGACGTCAGTGTCTACTGTTCGAACCTGTATCTGGTGGTGACCATGTTGTGCAGCATGTGCTACATGTAGCATCATGCGAGTGTCTGCCTCTTCTTGGTTGCATGGTGCAAGTGAGTTGACGTCCTCTTGCTGTGGAACACAGATCACCTGCTCCCCATCAGTGACCACCAGTTCCTTGCCTTCTTCTTGAAAGGACTCTGCAAGCATGGTGGAGAGGTAGCTGAAGAGCTCCACTTTGTTGATATCAACTCGCAGGAAACTTTGCCAATTTCCTGGTATGACTGCCGAGTCGACAACACGCCGACGTACTCCCTTTCCACGCTGTTCTCTGGTTGATGCCTTCAGGGAATCTGCTCTGTAGCTGTCCCACACAAGGTCAAGACGTGATACATGTTGGAGCTGTTGTACAACGTATGGGATGAACACTTGCTGTGCATATTCCTCGAACGTGTTGGCAGTACCCGGCTTCAACATCTGTACGATTACTGCTCCATCGAGGACAACAGCAGTGACAGTAGGCGCTTCAGACTGAGGCTCAGCATGGCCTTCAAGGCACACCAGCAAGTCACTCTTGCTCCCTAGGTACAGTCTCCCTCCGTCAGATAAAGCTGGAGGGCATTGCTGATTTTCATGCCTGAAGAACTCTTCTAGATTCCCATCACGGGTCTGGCAGCTGATATATAATCGTGCGAAGAGCGCAACATCATTCTTCAGAGATTTGACCTGTTGTTTTCCTTTGGGTATTTTGGGTCCTCTCTTGGTCGCAAACAGTGGTAGCTTGTTCCGGTGGATTGCCACCTCAATGGACTTGGTTCTGTCCACGATGCATTCCTTTGAGAATGCTTCAAACTGGTCTTGGCCAATCTGCTTGGCGTTACGGACTGTTTCTATGACTGCAGTGTCTGCGATCTCCTTTGTGTCGAGCACCAGCAAGTCCTGACTGTCCTCCTCGAAAGGGTTGCCCAGCTCTTCAAAGATGGCCACGAGTGAGCGCACATCTCTGGCAAAAGTGTTCTGCACACTTGGTGTCTCCTCGTGGTGACGTGTCTCCTCTTGGTCGTGTGGATGCAGATTGAAGTCTTCAAATTCCACAATCACTCTAGCAACCTCTGGTCCGGCAACCATCCAGCGCCTCAGTGCAGTTGGATTGTCTGTGAGGCCGATGGCTCCTCCATCACCCTTGACATACGCGTTGTTCTGCTCATGTCCTTGGTCAATAGGGATTGCTGAAAAGATCCTCTTGGTCTTCTGGACTGTGAAGTGTCCGTTGCTAAACTCTGTGAAGACGTCTGGATGTTTGTTTGCCAGTTCTGCCATGTCCCGCAGATGCACTGGTATCCAGCGGGCATAGTTCGTGTGGTCTAGTATAACACTATACTATTACTGCAGCCGCCGTCACTGCCACCACCGCTGCCGCTGCAAAGTAAAATTCATTTTTCTTGTAAAATGGTAGCCATTTTATTTGGTAAGCACACAAGTATGTGTAATTGTACACTACTTATCACCTCTAGCACACTTATCACCTCTAGCATCCACAAAAAGACAAATTATGGTACATATTCAATGACGCTAATGGTAAATAGCGGCCATTTTCAAAAAATGGCCGCCAAATGTGCTACGGGGAGAATCTTGAATGCCTCCATATCCAAAATTGTTCAGAATGTATTAATCTACATGTGTGCCAATTTTGGTGCTTTTAGAACAATTTGAACAATTGGTTTCGTATTTTTTACTATGCCGCTGGGCTATTACACCTGTATAACCCTTGATCATATGTTGGGCACCCTTGGTCATGACTCCAGAGATATGACCAAGAACAGCACATTTTCAGTTACAAAGCCGAGAAACAGGAGACCGTGATAGGTGACATCCTCGGCTCCAGACCTTTTTGTTTAGCTTAAACTTGAGGTCAATCGGACAATCGGTTCCAAAAATACAGCTGAAATGTAATTTTCACGTTTTAAAACGCCCTCTAGTGGAAAAAGTTAGAATCGAAAAATTCATAATTTCTCCTTTCTCCAATCCTTTCTCCATTTATGGGCCATAAATGGGTATCCCAAATATCACCGCGTCCGCTCTCCCTTCGTGTGAACGCAATAACTCAAGCACAATTGATTTGATTCTGATATTTGGCATACAAAATTTTACAAGTTGGTGACATATGTGCTTGCAGTTTACTGCTCACCTTCGACATCAATTAAAACATTATCATCCAATCTCCTTGACATACTTGAGGGGATTGATTCCAACATCAGCACTGTTGTGTGTTGTGACTTCAATTAGCACAAAGCTTTTAAATATGACCAAGGGTTATACATGTGTAAGCCAGGTCTTCTATCTGAATACAATGGGTGTAATCGAGGATTGTGGGCCGTTCGGCGATAAACCTTCTCGAACTGCAACTGTGCTCTTCTTTTCTTTATCCAGGCCAACGTCTCCATTGCACTGTTGAGGTTAACTCTGTCACTTCCATCTCGATAAACGCCAGATTTGAGAAACGCATTGATCTCGCTCAATAAAGAGCGCAGGTTTGTCTTAGTTGAAGGCGACTGAGAGTGCTTACGGGAATAGTGAGATAGACCCGATATAGAAAGTTGAGATGTTACGAAAAACATGTCATGCATGTCATTGGCGACGAGGAGAGACAACATGTGGCCTGCACTGGTGTAGAAGACACACAACGTTCAAAACAAATAAGTAACCGTAATGTACGGTAGAATAGGACCGTTCACTAGATTTAATATATTTATTCAATGTGGCAAATGTGGATGGGGAAATATAGTCTACCTTAATATATCGGAATGAAATTAAAATACATTACCTCCGCCATTTAAGATGGGAGGAGGTTATGTTTCCACCCCCGTTTGTCTGTTGGCCAGATAACTCCAAAAGGTGTTGTACTGAATTGGATAACACTTTTAGATGACTTACACTGTGTAGATTGCAAAGAGCAGTGGACCAAGGACGGGTCCTTGGAGAATACCAACGCTTAAGCTGCAGTGATTTCATTGTGGATCTTCAAAAGGAACCAATTGCACCTTTGATACCAACTGTGAGGGCTGGGATTCCAGCCACACATGTTTTGCTTATTTATTTAAACATGAATTTGTCTTTTATTTTAGTTCACTGGAGTCACACTGGGGTTCAATAGAGGTATGGCTAATTTGCTTGATTGGGTCGGACCATTTAATGTGGCTCATGGAGGGGGGGAAATGGAAATACTTTTTATATAGACGTTTCTTGAAGAGAGCTTCTCTAGAATGTTTGTCTCCCTCCCCTCACGTGTAATTTGGTTTACCCATATTTAGTCCATAGTCTCCCTCATGTTGACCTCGTTTTCCTTCTGATATGTATTTTTGTGTGCCCGATTATGTATTATTTTCGGTGGAATAAAACCCTTGTTTTGTCAAAAGACTGCCTGTGTTCCTGTACCGGGGCTCGGTCCTTCACACCAACCGTGTTCGATATGAGAAGAATGCTATGGTCGATTGTGGCATTGTCGGCACTATAAGGACAAGCAGCACCAGCAAGGAGCTTGAGATCATTCACCACGTTTGTCACACTCTTGAACCGAACGCCCTCGAGAGCTTCTGTTCCGGTAGCTACACTGAAAAAGGTTTTCACTCACTGGATGATATTAATAAATCATTTTGTGACACACTATGATTCACTGGGATCACTAGGATTAGTCTACATGTTAACAGTAATCATACAAATACTGTATTTTGGTCTTATCACTACAATCACAAGAAGAATGGGGGGGGGGGGGTGGGTGGTTGGGTGTAAAGGTTTTTTATTATTAAGTATATAGTTACACATGTACAACCAACAGTATATACAACATACCATGGTAAATCCAAATGACTTCATTCTACGTTGTAAACAAAACAGAAAGTATTACTATAAGCACATTACATATTACATTACAACAAACCCAAGGCACAGCCTTGAATTTAACGGCAATTTAACTAACTAATGGCAACAAAAAAAATAATGTCCCTTTTTTAGAACCTTTAATGCAACACCTGAAGTTCAGAAAAGCATTATGAAACCTGTAGCTGCTGGTACCTCTGGGGAGGGGGAGAGGGGGGGGGGGGCTGCTGGTAGGCGTCTGTCTTTGAAGTGTCTTTGAAGCACATTCTAATTCCATGCAGGTAAAATCCACAAGACGTACGCTCTCCTCTGAACTGATCTACGTGCACTGTGGTTGAAGACACATCGTAGGCTGACCTGGGATGACAACACGTCATTCACGGTTAACCCGTTGGAGATGTGCCAACGTTTTGCAATGAGTGCCTTTCTGATTGCAACTGTTTGCATATTGGCACACCCGCTACGTCAAAGAAACACGGTTTGCATCAGCTCGGAGACGAGCGTCCCCCCAACAGAGCATGTTCTCTTACACGTAGAGAGAGTCATAGGTCATAACTTAATGTACTTAGGGTTTAGACTTTACACTTGACCAGTTAGCGTCAGTTAAATATTGTGTTTTTTTCCTTTTGTGTGAATATCAGGAAGGCATTCAGTTTGACATCTCTGAGGATATGCAGAGGCCCTCTTTGCAATGTTGAAATCAAATGCAACCATTCACCAGGTACCAACAGATAGCCTTGTTGTTCCTACAGTGAGGAACGGAGTCTGTCAGAGGAAACGGGGCACATCACAATTTGTCGACATTTTTAAACCATGTCTTAACAACCTATCCTTCTAGTTTTGATTTCTCCTAATCAAGTAGCATGCACTTTTGTACCTACCTCTCAAATGCCCCACCTTGATTCTAAATGCCGACTGTTATTTTAAACTTTGTTTATTTCTGGCTGGAAAAAGTGATATGTAAATAAAGAGTGATTGCTCGATTGATATAGAGATGCGTATATGTATAGCGACTTAGGAATAAATGCTATTGTTGTGGTAGTGGTGGTGGGTGGGGTGGTGTTGGGGTCACAAGCAGGGCAGGTGCAGCGGTGCAGAGGAGTAAATGGGATAGCCCAGAGGGGGGTCGGCCGCCTGAACCGTGAGGTTCCGCAGCATGATGGGATGGGCCTGGATGCTGTAGCGCTCCTCGTCGTCATTGGTGGCGTACAAGAGCTCCCAGGAGAGGTTGGCCCACTGTCCACGCACTCCCTCTCCATTCAGACGGCCAACCTGCACCAGCTGATCCTGCAGGGCCAGCACCCGGCCCGTGTAGGTACCCTGCAAACAGTAGCGTTTCTTACCTCTACACATCTTGAACCGCCTGCCCGTCATGGAAATTATTAACTACACACCGCCGAAAACATATACACGCTACTATGCCATGAGGAACAGTGATAAATAGTACGCAATGTGTGAAAAGGGCTTGTGTGAAAATACAATGAACTCAATCCATGGGTATAGGGTGAGTGTTCTTATAAAAAATAAAATGAAAAACATGTACTACGCCAGGGCCAAAACCCCCGCAGTACATGGAGCTATTATCCCATCATTGTTAAATGACCTCTGCAGTCGGCCTAATGCCTATGATTGAGCCGTGGGGAAGCGAAGTGTTTGCATAGAAAGGTAGACAATGCTTTACACACCATTACAAAAAACTAGAAGGTTGCTTGATTACCATAGTGAGGTCATGTCCTAGAGCAAAGAGGAACGGTTTCTCCTGAAGGACACTGTCATGCCAGCCTCGCTCTGCTCCAAGACCAATGTACCAATCCCGTTCATATTCCTCCAAGGTGCTGAACAATTCCTCAGGGCCTTCCATGGGACCCAGGCTGGCCTGATCAAAGAGCAGCTTAAAACTGAACCTGTGGACAGAGAAGACAGCAAAAATAATTGCACATGAGTGTGGGATACCAAAAAGGATTCGGCAATGTGGTACGAATATAGCACCTCCCGTAACCCTTGTCGTACCTGAAGGCCTTTAGAGTGAGGTGGTAAAGGTCTTTTCTGGCAGAGAGCCAGTCCAGACCCTCGGTCCAGGGAAGATCCCCGCAGTAGAGCCTGTACACATAGCTGGGGCTGGTGAAGGAAGACTCGGCGCCCAGGGATATTACACAGGACAGGGCCACCAGGGCATGCAGCTCTCTCAGGGCCTCGTCCTCCTTCAAGGCCTTGGTCACGTCGTCGCAGGCCCCGTCCTGCGCCGCTGGAGCAAACTGCCCCAGGCTGAACCGGAACCATTCCTCGGGGAAGAGGTGTCTGAGCTGCTGCAAACGGGACTGCAGCAAAGGGGCTGTCCTCCATCCAGTGGGCAGGTTGAACACCTCTGACCGGGGACAGCTGAACTGTAGAGGTGGGAGCGAACCGGAGCTCTCTGTAAAGACCTTCGCACCCTTGTCCACAGCCGGGAGCCCGAGTCCAAGAGGCTGCAGTGGCTGCAGGGCCGAGAGAGCCATGTTTTCAAACAGACTGTCCATCTCAACAGAGCCTGGTAGAGAGGGCCCGTTCTGCAGCGCGCCATGTCCCAGCTGGGCCTCCGTACTCACCAAGGCCACTGTCCGCCTGGATTGTTGGGGCCCAAATAAGTCATCTTCATCTGACCAGTCTCCAAAGGAGGTCAGGCTGGAGCTGTCCTGCCTCAGCTTCAGAGAGGACACATTGGACTCCAATATGACCGTCTCCACACGTTGGTTGCACGTAGGCGGGACAGGCTGGGAGGACTGGGACTTCCTGCCTCCAACACCCGGACCTTCCTCAGCACTCCAGGCAAAGCCTTTTCGCTTCTCCACACAGTAGCGCAGCAGCAGGAAGACCAGCGCCTTCAGAAAGTCATCCTGGAGTTTCCTCAGGTTGTCGTGAGAGTCAATGATGCCAGAGAGTACATTCCGGGCGTCCGAGTACACCCTCACAGGGAGGGTGGCACAGGGAATCAGGGCGTTCCCCCAGTGCTGGTTAAGGCCCTGGGTGAAGCCCAGACGCTCGGGTCGCTCAAAGGCCCCCTCGAACACCTCGTCCACGCGCCTCGCTTCCGCCGTGTGGCATGAGGTCTCCTGCAGCTCCAAACCCTGAGACACGCAAAAAGCAGATCAAGATCATCATACTCACTTGTGCATGCATGCACGAATTTGTTCCGATGAATGCGTGCAATCAGCCAATGCGTCTCAGGGCATAACCCGGGCCTGGTACACACCGGCCCCTCACTACCTTGATGTTAACAGTGCAGTAGCCGTAGCCTCTTTCCAGGATCATTATCCAAACCATGCGGTCCTGGAAGCGTCCGAGGAAGTGAGAGCCCGGGGACAAGGAGCCTATAGTAAGAAGAAGAAGAAGTAAGAAGAGAGAGAGAGGGGGGGGGGGGGGGGAGTATAAGCCATCTGTTCCTTCTCGCATGTTAGTCCTGGGGATGCTTTGACACGAGGGATCGCGGGCAATGAAAGCAAACGAGCGCCTGTAACATACACGCCGACTAAGCACACGGCCCCTGGCCACACAACCCTTTCATTTTGCATCAGGGGCGAGTCTCTTCCTGCTCGCTACATGAACCACTCTAAGCCTCGGGATACACTGCGGGGGAGGAGCTCACCATCTCGGCTGAGGCAAGGTCATGATAGTCTTTAAACTGGCTGACTGCACAGAGATGTAAATATTGAATCCTTTCCATGAGTCTCCCCCTTCTTCATCTTACGGGGGGGAGACGGTTGCGAACAAACCTCTCAAAGCTCTCGTTCGAGCTTTACGTTGCCTCATGTGCGCATGGCTGACGGATTCTGTCACATCCTAGGATGCCATCTCAAAATATTGACGGCACCACCTGAACAACGGGAAGTGAAACAGCTGGACCTACGCGGCTCCTGCTATTTGTTCAGTGATGCGCAACACAGCACACGGCGCACACCCCCCCCCCCCCCCCCTCCACCCCCCATCCCCTGTCATGCAGTGAGCGAGCTAAGGGACGGAACATCCGTTTATTAAACTATGAGCATCAAAAGGCCACAGCGTGCGTGGTTTCTAAATAATACATTAAAAGCTAGTGCAAGCCCAGTAAACAATATGAATCATCAACCCATAAATAATTAAGTTTGTACTTGCCCTTCTCTGATACCAAAGCACACACACACACAGATACACATGCACGCGCACACACAGCAGCGCTCCAGTAGGCCTACGAGTGTTACAGGGTTAATGGCGTGGAAACATTCGGATGTAATGAATACGGATCAGAGCCACTTTGTCTCAGGTCACTTCACAGGAAGCTCCACTAGATCCTGTGAGCAGCATCATGGCATCGCTGGCCGGGGGGGGCTCGGGTGAGCTGCTTGCGACAACAACATTCTCATTCTCATAAGAGGTGCTCTTTCATCTGCGACATAGTTGAGTTGCGGCGTGACCCACTGCGAAAGTTCAACAGTGTCTCTGCAATTCATGAGCCAAGTGCGCACTGAGCAATGAGCGGTTTGCTCGTTTGTGCTCTGCGGCTGCCTCATTAAAAAAAAGGAAAACAAGTCGCCGGAATTTACAACAAATTGACCTCCATTTGCAGCTTAGGAATAGCTTTGTGGTATGAGTTCAACTTCACTGTGGAAATAGCAAGAAGAATGTTAACTGGTTTTGCATCTACATAACCCTGGGGCTTTTATAACTATGTCTAGTGCTTGTATTTATTGACTTGTTATGTTTTGGCTTTAACTTGGGGATGGTATTAGTCTGTAAACATAATAACTACTAAGATAATATGAAAGACACATACAAATAATAAAACGCATACTTCATCGGTTACGAAAAGGCAAACTCTAAGAGGGAAGGGGGGGGGGGGGGGTGGGGGTTTTACAGCAGTACATCCAACTGACCCAGTGACCCTCTGGCCAGGCCCCTCCTCAGGGCCACGGCCAGGCTGCCGCTCATCTGCTGGTAGAAGATGGAGTCCGGGCAGGGGCACGCCGTGCCCACCGGGCCCGGCCAGCTGCGCTGAGGCCTGGGGAAGCCCACCAGGAAGACGGGCAGGGTGAACAGAGGCAGCAGGGGGGCCGCCAGGAGGGCCGAGAGGACCACCACGGCCAGCAGCAGGGGGCACAGGATGGCGTTGAGGGCCAGCAGGGCGCCCGCCGCCTGCCGCCGCTGCTTCTTCTCCGTCCACGACGTGACCAGCACGGTGAGCGTGAACTTGAGCTTGGCTAGGAACTGTACAGCTCTGTCACTCAGCAGGCCCAGCTAGGCAGGGGGGTGGGGGTGTAGAAGAAACGCAAGTGTCAACACACACCCACACCCGTTTGGAACAGGTCTTATTTATATACCAAGGGATATGACCCGTGTGTCACCAAGACATTCCCCAACACATTTTTGGTTGTATGAATGAAACAGGATGTGAACAAAGTGTTTCATTGTGTAATACTCATCGTGTGAATTAAGAACATTGAACTGACATTTATAACAAACGCCCTATGATCCACTTAAAACGTAATCATTAACCATGAACACTCTTATTTCAAAGGTGTCTCACATAACGAATGTTGTGCATGTGTTGTGTACAACTAGAAGAAGCTGCGGTCACCAGGAGAAGCTGGACGGCCGTCCCCAGACGGTCCCACGCCGGCAGGGTGTTCTCCCCAGCCACCAGGCGGACCGACACCACCACCACCATCTGTAGTAGGGCCTCTTCAGAGTTCTGCCACAGCTGAAGCAGAGACGGCAAATGCAACGGTCACTGTGTACTGGTTTAAGGGTGAGGCCTATGCACAACTCTAATCCTCAAATGTTAAAAGGATATGTGACAGTGAGTTAGTTTGTGAAATGTCACTGCGCCCCGCCTGTTATGTTTTGTCATAATGTTATTTTGATAACGTGAAGACAGCGACTGCATTGGCTGCAGTTAAATTTAAAAAGGTGTACATTTGAATTATTCTCACCATTTAAAACAAATGATGGTTCCTCTCTCCTCTGATTATCAATTGAGACACTCTATGCAGCTCCTGTTTTATGTTCCTGCAGTCAAAGTCAATAGCTAAGAACGCCTCTATGTTTAAAGGCCCCTCTGATTGGAATAATCTTCCTTTTACCTACCCAGTTGTAATAACACCTTTATAATTGTGTTTTATCATATATTAATATATATATTAATCAACCATCCATTCTCATTCTCTGCAAGGCGCCTAATTTTGTATTTCTTATATTTATATATATTGTATTATAATTATATATATATATTAATATTTATTGTTTTTCTGTTCTTTTGTTTGTTTCTTGTGTCATTTGGTATTGTTTTAATTATGTTATTATTACTGTTTTATTGTTCTGCTTATTATTAGTCTTGTAATATTGTGTTGAGGACCCCCTTGAAAACCAAATGACACAACTCAAAATAAAGAACTTCCGATCTGTATTTCTTTGTGTCTGCAATGTATTTACCACTCTGAACGCCCGTGTGAATCCCACACTGAGGGAAGCCGTGTGGAGCCACTGAAGAGACTTGTCCGTGGACAAATAGGCGATCATGGCAAATGGGGACACTAAGAGATAAAAAATAAAATCCAACCATAAGTTACAAAATAAACACCATTTAGCCCCGAAGGCAAATGCTCAGAGAGAGGGACTCACCAAGATTGAGGAGGACTCTCCTGACAGCCGCTGCGACATGGAGACCTTTGCTCCTTTGGTTAAATGTCTGCACGTTGGAGATTCCCCTGGGGTACAAGGGGTTCATGAACACCCCTCCACAGACAAACACTCCTTGAATTTCCCCGAGGACCCAGCACAGGACGAAGAGGGAGAGGAGGAGGTAGGAGGTGATGATTGGTGCCTGGTGTCCACTGACTAAGCTCTGGGGCGGATCCGCAGCCAGGAAGTGATGCAACAGGCCCGCCTCCGCCAGGGCGGCGACAAGCAGGCCGGCGTACAGAAGGATCTCCTTGCAGCCCAGCCGCCAGCCAAAGGAGCTGGGCGGGGAGGGAGACGCTCCTCTACGCCGTCCCCAGCTGCCCCCGCTGGCTGGGCGGGGGCCAGTGCAGCAGAGCGTGGTGATCTGGCTGAGGTCCAGGCTCAAAAGGAACCCCATGGACACAGAGAAGAGGACCACGCCGAGTGTGCAGGGGATGAAGAAATTACAGCCGGCCACCGCAACGGACACGCCAAACATCAACAGAAGCCTGGAGGGGACGCAGGGGCATACATGCACCTGGTTAAGATACGTCCACACTACGGGTGCACAAATAGAAAAAACGTTGTGTTTAAAAAAAATTCTGTCCGCATTCAATTTATTCAGTATAGCATTAAACACTTTAAAATAGGGTCAATAGCGCAATCAATCAATACAATATCACCTGAGGTTGCTGGACATGGGCGACCCACCCAAGCCAAACACCAAGGTCTGCTCCATGCCCCAGAGCAGCAGGGCGTCCAGCGGAGACAGCATCCCCAGGGCCCACAGCAGAGGTAGGAAGAGGAAGAGCACATGGAGAACCTGACTAGCCAGGTGAAGCTCGGGGAACGGGCCCGTGAACCTAGACGACAAGAAGACGACAACAAGCATGAAACAGAGATACTAGTCAAACGTCTGACAAGTCAAACACACTTGAATCCCCCCCCCTCGGCTGAGGAAACGGCACGTCGTTGTCGTCGTGGCTCACCTGTCAGCCAAGTCAACGGCGATGAAGGTGAAGACGTAGATGGGCCGAGTGAGCGGGGTGATCTCGTAGGTGTCCTGTGCCTGGAAGGTAGCCGTCTCTGTGGCCGTGTTGACGATCAGCGAGTACTCCGCTGTGCATAGGGTTACCCAACTTGCGATGAAAACCACCAGGGACGTGCCAAAGCTGCCATAGAGTGCAGTCATCCTCCCCAGGAACACGTACCACGTGCCGAAGCCGCACAGCACCCCGGCCAGCACCGTGTGCAGGACCACGTTCAGTCCGAATCTCTTCCCGGGGGCGATGAATCGCACGGTCTCCGGACCAACACAGTGGGTGAACTCCACCTCCTCCTCGTCGGCCAGCACGTTGGGAGCGCCCAGCCTCTCCACGGAGCCGCTATTCCTGGCGGCGTACACGGCCAGGGCCTGGACGCTGGCCGCGGCCCCGAACATCAACATGCCAGAGAGCACGGCAGCGTGGAGCTCCCGTAGGAGCTGCAGCTGGCAAAGCAGCGTGCCGATGCCACCAAACAGCCATGGTGTCAGGAATAGCACAGCCTGGTTGACGTACACATACGGCGGGGCACAGTAGCCCAACTTGAAGCGTGGTCCCCCCAACACCGTCTGGGGGAATCGCTTCCAGAAGAAGTCCTGCTTGTACTCATTGAGAAGGGGCACGTCTGGCCCCATCCTGACCACGCCCTACGTGATGGCAGGTCATCTCCATTCGCTTGACGGAGGGCTCCCATGCGTCATGGTTGACAAATACAAGCAGTCTGCAATTAATCAACAAATCAAATATGGTTAAAATGGAGTCTGAAGTGTTAGGAGATACAGAGGATTCCTGCTATTAGCTTGAAGAAAATGCAGTATCAATTGTAGCTCAGATAAGCTTCATGTATAGTGATACCAGCGTGAGGGCATGTTTTGGTCCTGGGGGAACTGCCTACATACAACTGTGAGGTTGCCATGCACACATAACACAAGCAATCTAGCTTGATCAGTTGATAAAGCCGTAATGACAAAGCTTTGGCAAACTTAAACAAAGCCAAATGCTCCGACCTGATTCATGGCTACATTTCGTAAATATATGTATTGTACATGGTACTCTTCTTTGATCGTCTGTGTTAAATCACAACGCTAGCTAGTGGTTGTCAGCTTGGCCACTAGCATGCTAGGCAAGCTCAATCGCTAACGAATCATAACAAATGATCGACATAGCTTGGCATGTAGGCTTGGACAAACTTACCGACAAAAGAAATGCTGTATTTATCGGTAGATCACAAATGTCATATCTCAGGATAATGGGAGTGTTATTTGAAAGTGTATGACATCGCTAGGTACCATTAGCCACTAGCAACAGTAGGGAACGACCCAAACAACGGATGACGCGCGAATACATGGTAGCCAATGGGATCCGAGAGCAACGGGTAGAAAAGCTTTTCATTGGCTGTAAACTTTGGGTCACGCCCACCACAAACCGATATCCACGCCCCTTGACAACACACCCCCTCTTTATTTTCCTTTCACTTTTTTGTTTTGTAGAGACCAGACTTTATGTTGACTTTTATGTTGGAAATGAAGGAAATAATACAGTAATGTAATGTTGTAATGTTGTAATGTTGTTGTTGTAGTAATGTAGCTACTGCTATTGATTAAAGCTAATACACAAACGTCCTGTCAAACCTCGCAGACTTACATATTGCTGATCCTGCTGTATCATTTATTTGTAAGCATTGTATCATGCATATATAATATATATAATATAATCAAATACTTTAATTGCACTGGAACAGTACAACGATTACAAGATGTTCGAAAGATAATTATATTCTTATTATATTCTTATGTTCGTATGTATGCAATATATAGGCCTATTATTTTATTGAATTGCCATTAGAACATATTCCAGAGTGTGTCACAGTAGGTTGTTACTGGTGACCAGTAAAGTAGTAAATATTTTGTTTGTCCAACCTCAAAATAATAAAGGGCTTTACCATCCTAACCGTTTTTCTGGTGTGGATAAGAACAGTGAAAAGGCCATCCGTCTTTAATTATAATTATAATTATAAATTATAATTATAATTTAAAAGTGCTGTGCCACACGCCATAGCGTTCATTGATGCTTCATATGATTGTTCATTTGGCACGATCTTTAAACCCTGAAGCAATTTGCAAAAGCTTCCCTCCCAAAACACTGTAGGATTTGTTCTTCTGTAGTATGAAGATGACAAGGATACAGAAGATAATATTCATATCACTAAGCCTAAGAGTATTATATTATAATAATATCATGAAAATGCTTAGGGTTTTGAGTCTTTACCTTACCAAATGTAAGGAGAGCACAAGTGTGCGCAATGGGTGTGCGCAGTAAGTGTGCTATCCAGGCCTCTCGCTTTGGTTCTCGTTCTGGAATCCTCAGGAAACGTATACTAGAACCCTTGTGAAATCGATTTGTGCAAACAATAACCCAACAACTTGCCGGCATTATGCCTAAAACAATGGTTACTTTTCCTTACAATTGCAGTCTTTCGCATGTAGAGTTCAGGGCACGCGTTGCTTTTTGCCAACCACAACACATAACAAACCCACTTGACTTTGGCTGAGACCTCATTAGAAATATCACTATAGCTGTCGGGCAGCAGAATAAACTCATGTTTTGCCCTCCAGTTGGACGTTCCTATAACGCTGTGACGTCACGGAAAACGATGAATTGCGTGACGTGCTACGCTCAAAAATTAATTGATTTAAAACAAAACATAATAGATTTAGGATTTTTGTGTAGGAATCATTGTATTGTATAACATATATTAAAATATGTATTCATATACAATATATATATATACAATAAATATTTGTTTTGGAACAATTTTAGACTTGATGCAGTAACATATTTCAGCCAGGGGGGGGGCAATTTTTGAATAATGTATTTATCCTGATGATTGAATTGGGACATAATAATGGGCACCTTTTGAACAATCAATTACATTTAGATGATAACAGATACTTGGTTCCTATCAGCAGTAACCACCCCCCTCCCATCCATTTTCACAACAGTACCTTTTGACGGTGTTATGTACTGCATGTTGTGATTCAGCATGGATATTCCTTGAGCTTGACCACAATCAATCACTTATTCTCATCTGACTCTTGGCTCTTAAAATCAGCCCCCCCCCCCCCATCCCTCATGCACTGGACCTGTGTATAAAGCACATAAAACACTGTCCATTCAGCGATTATTCACACAGTCTTGGACTAATGGTGCTCCTCTGGATGCACACACACACACACACACACACACACACACACACACACACACACACACAGAATGTAGAGGGGCAGTGGACCAACAGTAATGGCCCCGTACAGACCATGTGGTTGTTACTGTGTGTGAGAGAGAGAGAGAGAGAGAGAGAGAGCGAGAGAGAGAGAGAGAGAGAGAGAGAGAGAGAGAGAGAGAGAGAGAGAGAGAGAGAGAGAGAGAGAGAGAGAGTGTGTGTGTGTGGGGGCGGGGGGGGTCGTGTCCGACTGCTTCACAACATGCCCAATGATGAAGCCAGACTATGGTTGCAGGACTCTCTCCCTCTCTCTCTCTCTCTCTCTCTCTCTCTCTCTCTCTCTCTCTCTCTCCGTCTCTCTCTCTCCCTCCTTCTCACTTTCTCCCTCCCAGCCTAGGCTCCATATCAGGCAGATGAAAACATAACCTGTCACATTCCATCCCATTAAACCAGCTATGAACCATGTGCTCTACTCACAAGGGGGTGAGACAGGGAGAGGGGGAGTGACAATAAAGGCAAGGAGAGAGAGAGAGAACATAAAAAAAAAGAAAAAGCAAGGGTGGGTAAGATGGTAGCCAAGTGCATCTGGGCTCACTCTAGACTGATGCATAATTCACAATCTTTATGCTAATGTCAACTTAATGCTAAAAATACTGACAGATATGCAGAGCCAACACACCTTATTATGAACTATCATGAACAGTGCAGTGCATTTCTATATATACAGGGGGGGGGGTATACATTTTGGACATGGTTGCATATTAAAATCAAATAATACCAAATCTGTGCATTAGAGAGGTCGGTTTCTCTGTGGCCCCCATCAGCTGCCGTTTGATGTCAGTCACAGCAAGGTAATGACAGTGTGCCCGCTTGCATTAGCCCTGCTTAATGCTGGGAGTAAACGCATATTAAGCCAAGTTAAGTGCATGCATTAGAGGAGATCGACGGGGGGCCAGCCTTTTATTTCGATAACTACTATTGGCTACGTCGGTGGGAAGCACGTTAGAAGCAGAGCGTGGAACTCAAAACCAGATATGCACGTACAGTATGTTTGGAGATATGCATATTGCCACTATAGTGCCACTACAAAATAGAAGGCACCATCATAGAAAATAGGACAGAGCACCAGGGACTCCTAGTGGCCGAGCACACTGGTTATCATTTCATGGTGGCTTTCCGGGAGAGTGCTTTTCAAAATGCAGAGCGACCGTATTTGATAAAAAAATAAATAATCTTTGCAAGAACAGAATATGAAAAGTGTCCCCACTTTAAGGAATGTCCGGCCGTACCAGGTTATGAAGGCTTTTATATGTTGGTATTTAATGATGCTTGTTACGCAAGGTACAAGGCTCAATAAAAGTGCAGAGTGGGGTGAACATGAGTATGAAAATGTGTAAATACATTTATTCAAGTGTCGAATGACTCATAATTCTATTGGTCATTAGCTTTTATCTTGTTTTATCCAGTTAAGCCATAACATCGTTTGCCATAGCCATCTCATATTTCCTTTATTGGCATTTCAAGCAGACAGGTATATCATTTGTTCTGAAAATGTATAATCCAAAATAACAATATTAAAGTCACAGACGGTGCGAGCAGACAATCAGCTACTACTACCACCGATCATTCTAGTTACTACAATGCATTCGATCCTACCCCTGTTAATGTGGGGTAAAATATGTGTCGGCTTTAGGCAAAGAGGCTAACATGCCCGGAGCTGACAATCTCTGCAATCCATTTGGACCTCATTCTGCCACACTGCTGTCTTTATCTGAGTGACGGCAGATTATTGTCCACAGGGAGGTGTGCTAAAGCTGGATTATCTGCTCGTCGGCGATCCATTTGACCCGACGGTTGGGATGCCAGACTCACGCGCCTCTGTGGGGGTGTTGTTATTTGTTCCCCTCTCACTTGCTCTGGGGGAAAGGATGGGTGTTATTCTCACATTACCATGGTTAGCCATCCACATATTTAGACAGAAAAATCAGTCACAAGCATGTACTTATGTACTCCATACCCTGACTTGGTCAAGTAGCCTGATTTGTTTCACAAACAGCAAAGTCATTGTTGTTTTGATTGACTTTTGATTTAAATTGCCTTACTTCTTTAGCACCCACATCATTTTTCTGCCAAGGTATCCTCGGTCAAGGTTTATGCGTGCCGCTAGCTATTTTGAAATCTTAAATGAGAATCATCTAATCTAACAATGTGAAATGTCTTTAATCGGGTCATATTGGGCCTTGAGGTATTTACTTAGTTTAGAGAGAGAGTGTCCTAACCTGCTGTCCTCTTCTAGACTGGGGTAGAAGATGATGACTCTGTTTCCATCTTGAAGCAGACCCGTGGTTGGCAGGCTGCTCCCTGTCCTCCGACCGGGCCGGTAGGACATCTCTGCATGGCTACCGACAGCAGCACCGCCGGGCCTCTGCTTCATATCTGACATTAAAAAAAATCAGAACAGATCACAGAGAATGGCAAGAATGTCCAAGGATCGCACAAGAAAAAACATTAAACTCTGTTTGAAACGAAAGGTCGCCTGGCTGTGTAGACGGACAAAAAAAAAACATACCTCTTCTTAATATAATTTCAAACACTATTAGCCTTAAAGTCTTGCGGTTATCTGGAGCATTCCAAGGGCATCCGCCAGAAAGACACCAATTACGTTTTGTTTTGTATTCCTTATTTCTATTATCCTACGGTCTGTACACTGAGGACTGTCTGCAATCCAGAGTCAACTTCCTCGCACCTAAGTGGTGATCATACTCGGGGCCAAATGAAAGCTGCTTCTCACTCTCTGGGAGAGAGACGCACGGTGTCTGACACTCACGCCTGGACGATGTGTCCCGCGTTGGGTCCTCGTCCAGGTGATACAGAAACGGGCCGTCGTAGAGCCCCCCGGGGAGGCCGAGCCCCCTCAGAGGGATGACCCGCGGCACCAGCGGCATCAGCCCAGGTAAGAACACGTGTCCGGGGGTCGGCACCGGGGCTCCGAGACACTGCAGTGTTAGGGGGGGGGGGGGGGAGAGATGACAGATGTGCGGAGCACAGA
Organism: Muraenolepis orangiensis; assembly: GCA_027704905.1. Lineage (NCBI taxonomy): Eukaryota > Metazoa > Chordata > Actinopteri > Gadiformes > Muraenolepididae > Muraenolepis > Muraenolepis orangiensis. Next base: position 20,877,374 of record CM051016.1, read on the forward strand.
GGTTAATACCGCATAAGCAGATACTCTCGCCTGGGTAATGAGTTGCCTCGGAGAGACTCTCTCAGAGTCTCTCTCTCTCTCTCCCTCTCTCTCTCTCTCTCGTCTCTCTCTCTCTCTCTCTCTCTCTCTCTCTCTCTCTCTCTCTCTCTCTCTCTCTCTCTCTCTCTCTCTCTCTCTCTCTCTGTGTCAGGGATTGGTGAGTCAGTCAGGGATTGGTCTTCCTGTCTCCCTTTTGTTGGACAACTCCTGTCTCCTTGATACGATAGCTCTTGTATTGTTGTGGTGTCGTAGTATTTAAGCTGAGTTGATGTTTAGTTCTCGGAATGTGAGCACTATATATTGGCAACAATACAGAGGCACAGTTTGAGAGTGGGTGTAGGATAAGAGATGAACTGGCCATGGGGGTGGGGGCCCCACTCTGTGTTGTTTATGTTAGTAATGACATGGGTTGTGCACTCGGCCCAATATCGGCTATTAACTATCAGCGGGGGGGGGGTTTGCAGTGACCCGGCTAATAGGGGCTAAAGCCACTGGTGCATTATGGGCTGGGCACATTTCATCTAATCAGCAGGATGAGGCCGGCAGCTGGCATAGGCTGTGTTTTAATTCAGAGCAGTGCTGCTACTCTCTCTCTCTCTCTCTAACTCTCTCTCTCTCTCTCTCTCTCTCTCTCTCTCTCTCTCTCTCTCTCTCCCTCTCTCCCTCTCTCTCTCTCTCTCTCTCTCTCTCTCTCTCTCTCTCTCTCTCTCTCTCTCAACGTTGACATGAAATCAGTCCGACCAACAGCGGTTGATCCATGATGGGTTTAGTTTTTTTTTGCTGCTTTTTAAAATATTCCCCTGTTATGTTTGCTTGATGTCCGCCTCTGACCACTGAGTGGTTTTACGCCGGATAGCATTACACATGATAAGGCCCATTAAGGGCTTTCACATCAGCGAGTTCTGGGTTCAGTTGTTTTTTTTTCATTCACATAAGAGTTTCATTACATGTCCACAGGCTTATGGCAGAGGGTCATGGACTTGATTCTTTTTTTGAGTATGTGAACTGAATGACTCGCTCTGTTGCATTGCATGCAATTTTATGGCTTTATGGATTTGTATCTTGCTTGCGCAAAATGTGGGTAATATAGTACAATAACAAAGAATCTTGCACCGTTGGGTCTCCTTGGAGATGCTCGGCTCTGCTCCTCTCCTCCATTGAGATGGTCACCCCATCCAGGACCTGCAAGCTGGTCAAACACAGCACTACCGCTGGCCTGTGAAGGGATCGCCGGGCCACCTGGACGACACACACACACACACACACACACGCGCGCGCACACACACACACACACACACACACACACACACACACACACACACACACACACACACACACACACACACACACACACACACACACACACACACACACACACACACACACACACACACACACACACACACGTCAGCATCTAAGGGAAGGCTATCCTGTGACATCTGGTGTGAGTCTCATGCTATGTTGGTGCCATGTGCTCAGACCATCCCCCCCCCCAAGACCCGCCCCCCCCACAGTAATCCCACTGACCCAGCTGATAGCCGCTAACAGCTAGCCCCCTCCCAAGCCTCAAACCTCCCCCTCCCCAGCCTAGCCGAGAGAGGCCTCCGTCCAGGGTGATGATCCAATCGACCTGGGTGTCCATGTATTGAGTCCATGTGCGCTACCATCGCACGTAAACTGGCGTGACATATGACTGAGATGCCAAAGGATGGACAGCGGACGGGACTATTTGTCGGGGGAAATTTCAATGGAATATGTGGGGTGAAGGAGTTCAAATGGGTCAACAGCAGGATGTGGCTGTTTGCTGCTACCCCCTGGCAGGATTAATTCCCCCCGTGGTGAGAAGCAAAGGGTTCGAGGAGGAGGACAGGGGTATTGGGGGTGCTATAGGGGCAAACCAGGCTCATCAACATCTGAGCCCTGCAAGGCCGCGTGTCGCAGGCCGACCCGGAGCCCAGGGGCCTGATGATGAGCCATCCATGTGGTCCAGATGGCTGCCCTGCCCGGGCCAATAGTGTCCAACGATGAGGGGCCCGCTGCCAATGGGTCAACGGATTTGTCTCTCTCTGGTGCCGGCCCGGTTGAAGCGGAGCAGACGGCCCCTTGTGTTATCACTTAATTTATTAGCAGAGAGGTCGGGCACCATCGGGGCCGGCGTTCCACGTGTGTGAGAAAGCACGCCTGAACTGACGCTCTCTGGGAGACCTGGAATCGGCCGTCTCAAGATTTCTTCCTCCACAATCAATTATTCCATAGCCGTTAGGGGGTCTGGGGTCTGGGGGGTGTTCAAATTGACTTTACATGATCTTTGCCCTCCACCAGCCGTTATAAGGCGTGTGTGATAAAACGAATAGCACACATATGACATGTTGATGTTATGCCATATTTAAATGGCACATAGTCTGTATAATTTCCTAACCACGCGGTGTATTAAAGTGTACTTTGTGGGAGATAGGCAGTCATACTCACAGGGTTGTCAACAACAGACAGCTCAATCAAGGAGGGCAGCGCTTCCAGCTTCTCTAACTCGGAGATATCCTGAAAAAATAACTCAAATCAAAAAAACCGCACAGAAGATGAAATGAAGTGTATTCATTATTCACGGCCATTATTAACCGTTGTTTTTCACTTGGTGTATCTCCCTGGTGATCATGCAGGCGTATAGGTTGATGAATATTTTTCCATCATTTAGGAGAGGCGTGTGTGGGGGGGGGGGGGGGGGGGGGCTACGCGCCGGAGAGTGTGGCTACACACAAGGGGGTCAGGGGGGGTGGATTCTCTCTCTCTTCTCCTGGACTCCCACAAGTTTCCATTGTGAGAGACGGTCGTGCCGACGCTATAGGGATGATTGCTGTATTTCATGTCTTAATTGAAAGCCCTCCACCCCCCCCCCCCAAAAAAATATAAATAAATAAAAGAGATTAGCGAACCGAGGGAACAGCGGTGTGTCGTTGGCAAAAAGTGCAAATCACTCGCCTGGGGTGAGAAGGCAAGAGGCGCCGGGCAGAGAAGCTGATTACACGTTGCCTTGATTGTCCCCCTCTGTCTTTACACACACGGGCCTGACCTTCAATCAAAGTTGATTCTACTTAATACCACCCCATGCATACCACCATGGGGTGATAATGACTCATGATTACTATATTCCACAAAGCAATACACCCACCGCCGCGCTTGAATGGAACACATTCTTAAACATTGCACACATTTTGCATATGATTGACCCAGCGGGGAGTCGTGCGGGGTAAATCAATCGCTATAGACACACACAAACAAATAACAGATAATTGTGAAAAGGCGGACCTTGACCTTGTTGGCCCAAACAGGAAATCAACCGCCGTGTGAGGTCTTCCTCCTTCCCCCCCCCCCCCACCCGTCGGTGGGCCAAAGACACTCCGGCGCACCGGGGGGAGCAGGAGATCCGGAGGTCGAAGGACTAGATATGTCGCAATAAACAGGCCCCACCTGTAACTTGTTGGCGGTGAGGAACAGCCGGCGCAGCGCGACCAGCGGCTCAAGGTGGCTGAGGTTGCGGACACGGTTCTCCGTCAGGTGCAGCTCCAGCAGCTCGCTCTGAGCCGCCAACGAGTGCGCCCCGAGGCCTTTGATCCGGTTGCAGTCCAGGACCAGCTCTCTCAGCCGGGTCAGTCCCTCCAGGCCTTCCACCTGGCTGATGTCATTTCCTGTAGACACACACACACACACACACACACCGACACACACACACACACACACACACACACACACACACGGTCAAAGCAGTCGGGAAACATAACTCGTCTTAAGGAAACTGGTGAGATTGAGGCGGAATATGGGTTACTTTTAAGTCATTAGGAACCAAGCGTTTTTGTAAAGGAAAGTGGAAACAAAGTGGTAATAAACAACATGGGATCCCTTTTGTGTGGGTTTTTTTCCCCTCCCTTCCGAAGATTGAAAGAGGCATTTTTCAAAAGACGTTGAAGCGGCCAAACAAGGCGGGCAAACAAAAGAGGTCAGCTCAAGTCGACAAATCACACGAGGGATAAAGCCCCACACAAACCAAACTCCCTGCAAAGCAATTGAAAACAAAGTTGGCAATTTGTTTCCCCCGGCTCTCCTGTCCACCTGGTCTAAAGGTCTAAAGGGGAATGTTACTCTCTCTGTGTTTGCCTTTTAATACACACAGAAACACACTCACACACACACACACACACACACAGACACACAAACAAATGACTTTTTTTCTCCAGAGGCTTTGTAAGAAAGGAAGAAGGGTGGTGCGTGTGTGTTTGTGTGTGTGTGTGTGTGTGTGTGTGTGTGTGTGTGTGTGTGTGTGTGTGTGTGTGTGTGTGTGTGTGTGTGTGTGTGTAGGGATGGGGGTTGCTGGCACATCACCCATACGTACCTTGAAGAAAGAGTGCTTTGAGATTGGTGAGCCTGCTGAGCTGCAGATTGGCCATATTGGAGATACCATTGTGACTCAAATGCAGTACCTCCAGGCTGCCCATCAGCGGCTCGAGACTGCCCACCACCACAGCGTCCCTTTGACACAGCAACAGGGAGACAGGCAGACAGAGAGACAGGGAGACAGAGAGACAGAGCCACAGAGGTTTGTTGTTTTGTGTGACTAAAGGAGCAGCTCTATTGCCCATCCACCCCACCCCCCCCCAGCCTAGCCCCCCTGCTGGCTCTTTTTGCTTAGCAGAACAACGGACGACAGACCTCACAGGTGCAAAGCAAGGCAATCATAGACGAGGGCTGCTTTCGTTGTTGCTTTTTTTCAACAAGTGTGTGTGTGTGAGTGTGAGTGTGAGTGTGTGTGTGTGTGTGTGTGTGTGTGTGTGTGTGTGTGTGGATGGGTGGGTGGGGTGTGGGGGGTGGGGGGGAGGCAAATGCATTTCAGCACTACTGCCAGCGGCATATGTAAAAATTAAAAAATACAGAAACTGTACTTGCAAATTCACTACAAGAAATGTTATTGCTTTGATTGGTATCTTGCCTTTTTAATCGCTGATTTATTTATTTTCCAAATTTTTTCTACAATTTCCCAAATAGGATTACTCATGTATATGCCTACAGTCTTAAAAGCTCAAATCTAGAACAAACTGATCCAGTGAGGTCCTGTTTACTGGTCTCTTTAATCATATTTAGATATAGCAAGATTAACGATTCTTTCTCATTTGACATAAGAAAAAATGATAAGCCAATAAATACTTCTTGAGGTTGCATTCAAACCTCGGGCAAATTCAGCTCACGGGCACTCAAGTGCACTTAATATCTATGAGTTGGATATTTCCTGTACCGTTTCTAAACCTATTCACTGTCTCTGTACTATGTGAGCAGTCGTGGGTGTTTATTGATGATCCGAGCAACGTGCCTATTTGGCTCTTCCCTAAGATTGATGAAGCTTAGAAACCCTGAATCTCCAGCCAGTGTGAAGCGGACCTCCTGACCTCTGCAGGATCTGGATCTGTTTTCGGATAGACTTTCTGATTTCCTGATAATATGTATAATGTTTATTTGTTTGGTCCAGAGGGGCCGCCCAGTCGGCCAATACTGTCCCCACCATCACCGCCGTGAAGAAGCTCAGCACAGGCCTATACTGCCCCCAAATGGTAAACAGCTGACGATTAAATTGACATTGTTTGGAATATGAGACGGCATGTTAAGACGGGGTTAAGTTAACACATATCGTCGTATCTCACCTGCTGCCTTTGGCTGGCCACGGCCGGCCGTAGCCACTTGATTTAACCTTGTTGTGGAGCAGCTGTCTGTTCGTCTGGTGGGCCTGGCTCTTTGTGGGCAGAATGGATTCAATGTGGTTGTGGTTTAGACAGAGCACCTGCAGAGAAAGAAAGACCATTTGAAGATGTAAGCCCACAGTCACGTGGACCCTGCTTCAAAGTGTCACCGCTCAGACTGACACATACCTTGATGTTGGGCAGGTCCACCAGGCCGGAGAACGAGGCCAGGTTGTTGTTTTCGAGGTTGAGACTTTGCAGGTTCAGGAAGAGATCCGTTGGGGTCAGATCAACCATCCTGCATACACACCCGAGTGAGGCCCATCCACACACACACACACACACACACACACACACACACACACACACACACACACACACACACACACACACACACACACACACACACACACACACACACACACACACACACACACACATGTAATATTTTAGTTGGTCTCAATTTGAGTGACAATTCCACTGTCACTACATAACAGTATACTGCATGAAACATGAATTCCCTATTCATACATACGGAATTTGCATTTATTAATTTATTCAGTCATTCATTCAACCATCACCTGAGGGTTTGGATTACCTGATGGAGCAGGCCGGCATCGTGAGGTCACTTAGGTCCGAGTAGGTGTAGTGACCCAGCTTCTCCGCCACCATGTCCGGTGTCAGGAGGCCACCAAACACATCCTTTGCGTTCTCAAACTCGGTCACTTCCTGTGTGGACAGGAAGCAAGCCAATCTGTTATCTGTCTCCATGGAGATTCAGGTGAGGGGACACACACGCGGGGAGGACAGCTTTACAAAAAAACAAACGCCTACCACTCCCATCCCATCCAGCGCTTTGAGGGCAGGCAGTTGAAACAGCATGTATATCCTGTAGTTCTCCAGCGCGTCCACTAGGGGGTTCCCATGGAGCTCAAGGATAATGAGGTTAGTCAACCCCTGGAAGAATAGTGTTATAGTGTAACACAGTATGAAACATTACAATTTGACAACAATTCTATTCTGAAAGGAATCACAGGAATCACAGAATAATAATACAATCATTTTAGCTGTCCTTGAAGGCCCTATCCAATGGGAGTCAGATGGCATTTTTCCAACGTCTTTTGTGAGACGTCTGCAAAATATCTTTTCATAAAAGTGGAATGGTTTGTCGCAGGGCCTACGGTGATCCACGGTCGAGCTTCACCTTGATATTTGAATTGGCCAAAAACAAGTTACAGTCGTCAATATAGCAATGTAATTGGACAAAATATCTGTCCGTTTTACCACTTGCCAGTGCAGGCAAGTGTCATAACTACGTAATACAGCTGTGTGCCAGAAGTAAGCACTCACAACTACATTGCCTACACTGAATCGTAGTATTAAAGTAATTCAACGATAGGTAACTTCTGTTGTCGCCACTTTAACCTTCAGCTGGTAGATGTCTCGCGTTGTGGCGATGCGATTGTAGCCTATGTACAGCTCGAGGAGAGCGCGCGCCCGCTGGATCCCGTGCATGGAGCTGATGTGGTTGTTCTCCACGGACAGGAAGTGCAGGTTGGCCAGTCGTTCCAGCACCGAGGCGTCCAAACAGTGCAGCTGGTTGTCGTTCAGGCTCAGTTTGACGAGGCGCTGCAGTTTGGACAAACCTAACGGGAGACGATGCGTCGAAACTTCAGTAAATCAATGCAGGGAAGGTAACGACAGAGGGGGGAGGTATATGTGTGTGTGTGTGTGTGTGTGTGTGTGTGTGTGTGTGTGTGTGTGTGTGTGTGTGTATGCGTGCGCGTGCGCGTGTGTTTCTGCACGTGAGTGTGTGTCTTTCAATTTCTTATGACATTTGATCCTCTATCTCCAACTGCATCTTTCGTGAAATTCACCATTCATATTGATGATGCAATTGTGGTCCAGGGAGAGCTCCTCGAGGCCCAGGCAGTTCTCAAGGCCCTCCACCTTGGAGATGTCGTTGTCATTGAAAGAGGCCCAGCGCAGATTGATCAGCTTATCAAGGTTAGCCAGCCTGGAGATGCCCTGCCCGTCCAGGGTCAGGGCTGTGATCTGTTGACAGTGTGTAGCACAATAGCTTTTGGAACACATATTTTGCTCTGACTGTACTCACCGATGAAAGGAGATGTGTATGTAATCAAAGTTATTCTGCTATTTCCATTGCCCCTCAATAGCTGCCAACTAATATTAGGATACATCTGTTCACAACAGCTCGGCGAATTTAGCCAGATCACACACCAAAAGCACAAACTGTAACTGTAACATCCATTGTAACTCAATGGAATAATAAACATATGAGTTACTAAGCGCTAATACAATTATTTCCAGGTAAATGTCCTGGTGTGTGTGTGTGTGTGTGTGTGTGGGTGTGTGCAGCCTACCATGGTGGTCCAGCCCGGTTCAGGGGTTGTGTGGAGGGGCCAGGGTGACGGGCTGAGCTGACACAGGAGCTGGGCCCCTGACAGAAGGCTCAAAGTGCGGGGACACTCGCGGCCCGTGCTAGAGTTGGCCAGCAGAGATGCCTGGGGTTTGGTCAGAAGTGGGAACGTATAGATAGAGTTACACACGCGCCCATGTGCCACAATGTGACACAAAATGAACATTGGTTCCAAAAAAAACCAAACCAAAAATAAATAGTAATCTTCAAGTTTACACACAAATCATTTCTATAGTAAATATGTGTATCTGAACCAATATTTCAATGATCTAAATAGTAAATTAATTAAATTGTGAGTGCCACCGTGCGCAGCAGTGCCCTGTGAATGCATGTATAATTATTGTTATGTATTGACTTATTCTCCACTAAACCTGGGTGATTCTGGAGCCGGCGGCTATCCCAGCAGCTGCAACCGCTTCCTCCTCTGTGACCAGGACGTCATCCAGGTGGGTGAGTGTCACCAGGCGCCCTACTATGGTCGTTCTCACCGAGTCTGGCTGTACAAAGAAAACACTAAATACATTAAAAAAACAAACATGGCACGAGTGAACAGATGACGACGACGACGCATGAATCAACCGCAAAAAAAAAACCCTGTTCATTTTCAAATTGTGTACACTTAAAAACCTCCAAAATCCATTGCCATGAACCCATATTAATTGATCGATTGTCATTTTGCGACAGCAAACGGTTACCCTGTTCCAGGGGTTGTGTCGGGTGTCCAGCTTCAGCAGAGCTGGCGCATGCTTCCTCAGCACGGCCGCCTCGTCCCGGGCCGTGGTCAGCTTGTTCCAGCGCACGTCCAGGTGTTTCAGCCCCCCCAGGCCCTTCCACCCGTCCAGGCTGGCTATGTGGTTGTGGCTGGCGTCCACAAACTCCAGGTTGGGCTGGAAGACAGAGGCAAACAGAGCACCACCGCCTCAATACACTATTTACCACAGTTAGCTAAATAGCGGAGTGACAATATGGCAAATGTTACACAGCAATATCAAACTACGAAGCAGTGTGTTATCGTCATTGAAAACGAATGGCCCAGCTCTCTATTTGTGAATCAGACCATGTGTGAGATGTCATCCAGACACGTGACTCTGTTGAAGCTGATGGTGAGGCGACGCAGGCCGCTTAGCCGGGAGATCTCCTTCAGCTCGCTCAGACTGTTGCCGTGCAGGTTTAGCACCTTAGGAGTGAGGACGAGGAGAACACATTGAAATGGAGAGTGGGACAGACCGACACAGCCGCCGCGTTATAAGGTGAACACCGAGCGATGCTTACGGTGATCTGACTGATGACATTGGCCCTGGCCGCCTTCAGCAGGGTTCTCTCGTCCAGACCGATCAACCTGGGGCGTGGTTTCAGCACGGGATCCATATTGAGGAGGTCCAGGAAACGGGGGTCCACGGGGGGAGGGAGGTCCGCGGCCGCCCTGAGGTCAGGATTGGCAGGTCGACCCTGGAGACAACAGGAACATGTCACACATTTAGGAGCAGTCATTCCCGATACGCCTTTATAGTGTGTTGTTGTCATTTAATTCATTTTAACAGGTGTTTCCAATTCCTCACCTCATATTCAAAATAAACAATGCACTCTGGCAAGACAAGCTCATGGTCGAACACAAACCACTGTCTCGGTCTGTCTGGGAAGCGAAAAAAGAAAGCAAAAAATAGGTGACACGAGCCCTTGTACCATATTTGTTTTAAAAGCGACTCTTTACACTAGCGTTATTTACATGACATCTCTGCATCTCTGTGTGAATTGACTCCACTCTCTGCGGTGACGTTGCGATACACCGAGTCGGCTTCGGGATAGGAGCCGATGTCCACCGGCTTGCCCTCTCGGCTGGGGAAGCTACGGCCCCGAAACACTTTGGACACAATGACGTGGCCTGCGATTTTCAAACAATACCACTTAAGGTTAAGGTTAGTAAACTACCACGCGACAACCACATCACACGACCACCAGACACGGTGGATGTGGAGTATTCCATTTGACTCATTACATGATGGCAAAAATAAAGAATATTGAATGTTGAGACACAGACCCTGAGTGAAGGACATGGGGAGGCTCCGGGGGTGCTGGCGTGATGCGTGCTTTATCCGGGGTTGGTCAGCCACGGCCAGGCTGTTGGACAAACGCACAGCGGCCTCTCTACCCAGCGCCTGGTTTTTCGAGACAGGCAAGTGCACGTCTTAATAAATACAATACAACCATGAACAGTTGCGGTGGCTGGCGAGGGGGGGGGGGGGGAATTTAAAAAAAAGCACCTTATATTGTTCAGCAGTGAGGAAACCTTGCTCCAGGATGCGAAACATTTCATTCTCCTCGCCGGACGCGTCCGGGTCAGGCACGTAGAACAAGTACTCCAGCAATCGCTTATAGTTCCTGGTGATTAACGTCAAGAGTCAAACAGATGCATCCCAGTCAGTGTTGACACAAGGTCTAACTGTAAATCTGACACACAGAGAGAGAGAGAGAGACTGTTCTAAACAACGGATGTTCTGCATTTTGGTCCAATCACAGTCTTGTTCCACTCACTGTGAAACACAGAAAGTGGATTCCTCGTCGGCCAACAGTGAATGGAGTTTCTCTTGGAAGCGAAGCCTCAGAGCGCAGTTGTGTATGCGCGTGATGCCGGTGACCTTGAGGCCGGTGACGCCATGGGCCTTGTAGTCCCCAGCGGAGAACCGTGAATGGATGAGGTCATGAAAGGAGGTGAACCTGATGGCATTCAAACCAAATGGTTGGAACCTAAACAAATTGATCGTTCATGTTTGCTGATTTATTGCAGATTGGGAGAACCAAAACAGTACCAGGGATCTGTGGAGCAGCCATTTTCAAAGCGAATGTTCCCGGCGGTCTCAAGCTCTATTAACAGGAAGCGGACCGTATTCTCCTTCCTGTTAGTGGCTTGGGATAACTCCTTCTTGTACAAAGCCTCGATCCTTTAGCAGAGAGATGTCATGCACATATTATATTTTTGCGAGTAAAAACATTGATGATGACTGAAATAGACATCATTGGCTGACATGAATAGAAACAATACAAAAAAAAGACATAATACATAACTATGCCTCTGGATCTTTTTTCCAAACACACACATACAACTCACTCTTCCAGTCTCTTTTCGCACAGTCTGACCCGTTGGGCGAGGGCCTCCATCTTGCTGAGTATCTGGAGCTCAACTCCGGGATCGTCGCCCTCCTCCTCTTCCTCCTCCACCTCCTCCTCCTTCTCTGGGTTTGGGATCGAGGCCGGCGGCGGCGAGGCTTTGAAATCCCGGAAGCGGGAGGACAACCTCCCTCCGTCGTCCCGGATCTCCGAGAGCTCCCACTCCAGCTGCAGAGAAAGCACAGTGGATGTGGACCCGATCCTCATCAGTCTAAACTAGAAACACACTGAGCTTTTTTATTTTATTTTGTGGTAACGGTGGTAGGGACGACGGTGTTCATACATCTTTCATGGCGTGACTGCACGCCCCGATCTGCTCGGCGGGAGGTTTCCGGAGGGTCTCCTTCTGCTCCGTCAGCCTGCTTTGTGTCTCCCTGAGATGCTTCAGTGCGGTGTGCACACGCATGTTGTAGTACATGATCTTCTTCATCACTATGGCCTGGATGGGGGTGGGGGGGGGGGTGAAGTGGAATGGCATATGTGGTGGAAACCAAAACATAAGGCATATGCTGCTTTTCAAACAATATTTCAGGCGACTTTTTGGGAGAAAAATATCCTCATGGTAGGATACCGCTTCTTTGTGTCCTTATGCCTATTCAACACAACCAAGGTAGGAGCCCTTACTTTTATGTTTGACATAATAGAACTACGATATTATTATTATTAGGTACCAAGGTTATAGATATTGAAAATTTATCGGAACAGTAAAGTGGAGAGAGAGAGAGAGAGAGAGAGAGAGAGAGAGAGAGAGAGAGAGAGAGAGAGAGAGAGAGAGAGAGAGAGAGAGAGAGAGAGAGAGAGAGAGAGAGAGAGAGAGAGAGAGAGAGAGAGAGTACAGAGAGTACAAGAGAGTGAGCAAGAGCAATAAAGAACAATAGAGAGAGGGGAGAGAGAGAGAGAAATAGAGAAAGAGAGAGAGGGAGAGAGAGAGAGAGAGAGAGAGAGAGAGAGAGAGAGAGAGAGAGAGAGAGAGAGAGAGAGAGAGAGAGATACTTATGGATCTTCACTGTGTGTGTGTGTCTTACCTCTGCGGCTTCCTTTACAAGTCTGCTGGAGACGTCGTAGGAGTCGAGCCGCTGGAGGCCCGGCATGTGGTACAGGACATGGGTGGCGTAGTTAGAGAGCAGACATACAGGGCTGGCTACCGACTGGGACTCCTGCAGTTCCAAGGCTTTCAGACGGGGCAGCAGGGCCAGGAAGGTCAACTCCTGTCATCAACAACAACAACAACAAAATAGACCAGAAAGCAGTGTTAGTGAGGGGAAGGTCTTCGTAGGGGCTTGGGTGTCTTGTTAAAAATCTTAATCTAAATCTGGAGGATTGAATCTGGGAGGATTTATTGGTCACATACATGTACTGCACACACACACTGTGAAATGTGTTTCTCTGCATTTAACCCAACCTAGTATTAGGAGCAGTGGGCAGCAATTGTATATACAGCGCCCGGGGAGCAGTGTAGGGGTCTGGTGCCTTGCTCAAGGGAACCTTGGCAGTGCCCAGAAGGCGAAACTGGCACCCTATTCCAAGTACCAGTTCTCACTCCGTACATGGTCCGTTTCGGGGACCTGAACCAGAGACCTTCCGGTTCCCAAGTCAAGTCCCAACTGACTGAGCTACTACCCACCCCCATATTATTGTAACCTGAGACAACCTTCTGTGGCTTTACGTACAAAGAGCTCACATTTGCATCTTGACATTACATCTTTTACATGTTTGTATGTTGTATGTTTGACATTACATCTTGAGCATGTTATTAGTGTTTAGTCTTTACTTTAACTAAGAAGGCTGTTCCTCTTGTGGCTAGGCTCTTCGATGCCCGGGGTAAGTGCTCCTGGGGCTGATGCTCAACCTGCTTTTGAGCCTGCTGGAGCAATAGGCCTCACCGCTACCCTATCTCTTTGTGCGGTACTCACAACAAGACTAAAAGTGTCCTCTAAATGACTAAAGAGCTCCCCCTCTAACAATGGGAAATGGATGATAATTTGTGTTGGAATGGAATATATTTTTTTAGAGCGTAGAAGTCATTCGAAAAGCACTTGATTGACAGGTATGTGTTTTGCATCGGAATAGGCGCATTTCAATTATCCCACGGTAGTGCGAGGAGTAACATGCAATAATGACGTGAGAAGTGAATGAATGACACACCCTGTAGGTAAGAAAAACAAATCAATTTGCCGTATGGTGTTCAAGTGATATCTCACAGGCCCTGCTTTGTTGATTGCACACAGAAACATACAATTTGAATGGATTGTGGCCAAAAGAAAATAAGCGCTGCACCATAATGACTAAGCAGCGGGGAGATCTTGAAGGCTTTAAAACATTGTGTCAAATATTCATCGTATTGAAGGTCATCGATGGCTTTATTAAAACAGGCATGGGTGGGGATGGAAAGAAGGATTATAAAAACATACAAAATATACAGCAAATCGTCTCGCTATTATCTGGTGTGTTGCTTCGTTCTTGGACAAAGAGCTTTAGTTAAACATACATATATACTGCAGCAAGAACCCACAATCTCAAAGACAAACTATTAAAAAATATATATATATTAAAAGGCCAAATTCTATATTGTTACACGTATGTTTCTTTAATTGAGGTCTTGCGATGGTTGAATAGATCCCAGTAGCCAAGCAGAGGTGATCAGGGTGAGGAAACGACCCCCTGGCATTTCACAAGGTTTCCCATATACTATTTTCAAAACCAAGGGCATCGGGAGGAATTTCTATTAAAATCTGCTAAAGCAAAACTTAGGTAAGCAATTCAAAATATGTTTTTTTTCCCTGACTTACCTTAAATGAGGCAATCTTGTTCCCGGATAGATTAAGATCTTCAATGTTGATATTGGGATCAAGGCTGTGCCCTTTGAAAAAGAGTTGTAAAACAACTTGTTTGGTTAAGTCTCTCAAATCCAACGGCTAAGAATGTAGGATATGTTTAACTGTGTTTACCTATTTTTTCAATTTTGTTGTCAGCAACATTTAGTTCTCTGAGATTTTGAAGATTATTCAAACCCTGTTCGGTCAAGACAATCAAAAGCAACATATTACACCGGTCCAATATGCCATCACAATTATATCCAATATTAATATATCAATGTTGACAGACAAACAGGCAGGTGGGCAGACTACCTCTATGCGGCAGATGCAGTTGTGGTTGAGCCACAACACTTGCAGATTGGTTTGTGATTGCAAGTTCTCTATTTTACTGATTTGATTCTCGTACAAGTAGAGTTTCTGTAGCTGAAGGCAGCTCTGCAGTCCGTCGATTGTCTGCAAGAAGCAGGGGTTGCGTATAAACAAGATGAGCTCTTAAACAAGACAGAACTCAAATATGGCGTAATTAGCAGAGCCTATTGAGACAGAAACATACCGTCAGTTGGCATTCAACCACCCAGAGCTCTCGGAGTAGGGGGCAGCACTCGAGACCTTGGATGTGGCTTATGTTCTGGCCCACTAGTGTGAGTTGAGAAAGCTTTGGGAAGAGCGAGAGGCCGACGGCCATGCGGGGATAACCCGAGAAGAACACTTCCAGTGACGCAACCGAACTGCCTTCTTCAGGCATCCTTTCATAGGAAATGCCGTTGGCCACGCACTATTGGAATGTGTTGTTATTCAATTAATAATATATTGTGATATAAGGTTATGTAAGTAAGCCTATGCTACTTTGGCATAGAACATACTCATATAATATATATATTTTAACATTGCTATTGATATTACAGGCTAATACAGATGGCAGAATATAGTTGACACAATAGGTTATGTTATCGTATAATAAACTACTTTATTAAGGCGTAGGTTTGAACTTACCAATTCCTTAACAACCTCATCGTCAGAAATGTACTTTTGCTTTTCACTTGATGTCATTTTCTGTCCTGAAGTTCTGTTTAATAATAACGAAAAGAAATAAGATTACATGAGTTACATTAATGAGACACGATACAAGATACAAGACTGTGTGTTGTTATAAGCCTACGTCCTGCAAATCACCATATAAGAAAAACAAATCGAGCTCCTCAAAAGGGAAACGCTTCTTCAGCACGATTTACAGTTGCAAAGCGACCGTTAGTTATTACGTTTATAGGCAGAGGCGTCTGGTTGCCATGGCGTCTGGTTGCCATGCAGCCACGTCGATATTCCACATGTGTCGCAATACTTCTAGCCGCCACACGAAGGCGCTACTTTACAAGCCATCCTCTATAACAGGGGTTCCCAACCGCCGGGCCGCGGAGGTGTTACTGCCGGGCCGCGAAACAGCTGTGTGTTTATCATCATATTTGACTCAAATAATTTGAGTATAGGTGAACGGCGGGCGGTATAATCTATATATAGAGATTATATATACAGTAAAATCTATATATATAGATTATATAGCGGTATATATGGGCGGTATAATCTATATATATAGATTAAATATATATCGGCGGCATAACGAGAGACTTTCAGTTGCACGCGCTACTAAAGAGACTACGCGCTAGTGATGTGTCGGTCGCGAACGAGCCGGCTCAAAGAGTCGGCTCTTTGAAGTGAACGACGGGAGCCGGCTCGCACCCGCGAACGAGCCGGGTTTTTTTTACGGGTGCTCCGCGTACATGCGCGTTTATACTGAAATAGAGCCCTGCCGTTTTGTTAGGGCTTTTTGTTTAAATAAAAATGTCAAATATACAAAAATACAGTAGCTGTCCTTTTTTTAGAATGTCTACACTGTAACAGTTTTCCCAGAATAAACTGTTTCATTGAAATGTGTCATGTGATTTAACAGAAAAAAAATCAGTAACAATGGAATACGTTAAATATCTGTTTTTAACACCTTTTAAATGGCAATGGCATTTTGGGCGACTTTTAATTATTCCGCTACATTTCAATGTAAAATGTGTAACCTTCCACTCCACTACATATGTGATCTGTCGTTCCTTCTTACGAGTGAGACTTTTTGTATAAATAAACACCGCGAACTAACCAATCAGGGTACAGCGCGCGCTTTATGGGTTGGCCCTATTAGATGTAGGCTAGCTACCCACGTGACCCAGTAGTACCTGTCCATTACAGCTCAACAGCCTGGACAATGGCGGAAGAAAGTCCTGACTCAAACTCGGCACTTCAACACCCATGGCCTTATTTGAAGGATTTCTTTGAAGTTGTGGAACAGAAGAAGGATTTATTTGTTTACAAATGCCTTCTCTGACTGCCTCAGTCCCACACGATTTCTTCCTATAAGAATTCTCCGTCGAATTTGAGGAAACACGTAGAGGTAAGCGCATTTTTCACCAGGGGGGGCTATACCATTTTACCAGCTATACCCCCCCCCCCCCCACCCCCCTTGGACTTCACGATCGCGACATCCATATATATATATATATATATACCTGCTTGTTTAAATCACTCACGAAAACTATATCAATCACTCAACAAAAATATATATATATCGGCACACACTGACAAAAAACACTGACATATATTTGTGTGTGTGTGTTTTTGCGTATGTGTTTGTGGGTGTGTGTGTGTGTCTTGGGGTAGTGCTCACGCTCGCCATTGTTGAACTAGTAGTAAATGGCGCCCACAGAGAGTGTTTCTCAGGCATATGTGACGCACACAAATGACGAAGTCCGTGGGGTGTTTTGAAAAGCGCCCCACGGGTAGACGTTTTGAGGACGCTCTTCTTGAGGTCACTCGTTTATATCTTGAATCAGCAATTGGCTAAACTGCTACAGAGACCCGCCTTCGTTGGGCCCAGCAACATCGTCATACAAATGCGCCCTTAAGGCTGCAGTGTAGGTATGTGTACTAGGAAAAGCATATTATGTTGCGCAAATAGATAAAAATCATATTTACACATACTTCTGGGTGCATTCCACACACATATTGACAATTTATATATATATATATATATATATTTTTTTTTTGTGTGCGTGTGGTTTGGGGGGGGGGCGCGCCCCATCGCCCCCTATGGGCCAGCCACCACTGCTCATGACATCTGTCATTGTTTATGTGGTCAGTCACTAACACATGTATGTCGTGTCCATTGCATGATGGCTGTTGGATGTCATTGGTAACATTAATTTCCCTCGGGATAAATAAAGTTTCTTGAATCTAACTCTTGAGCCGCGTTGTTACACCGCAACGATAATGGCAACGCAGGCTGGAGCTAGTAATCACTTGAAGTCTATTGATGTGAGCTAGCTAGCTGTTTCACGTTAGTTTGTAACGTAAGTGCTCATGACCCATCTTTTAACCTCATTTAGTGGTTAGTTTCAAATGCACTTTGGAATTACATGGTGCTATACTTTTCTTTTGACCTTCTAATCTGGTGAAATGGTTATCAGTGTGACTGCAAAAGGTTTGAATTGATTCTTGGCATCTAATGGAATTTTCATGTCTGGACTACATCAAGGGCCATCTGGAACAAGAGACCTTCAATCATTTGCAAGGTGATGCCTCCAGCGCCTCTGATGAAGACGACTTCTTTGCAAGCATGAAGCCTGCTCATGGTCAGGAAAGTATTAGGCAGTTGGATGGTTACCTTGCCTGCAAAGTTGATGACAAAGACATTCTGAAGGCTCCCAGTCAATCAGACAGGTTGGTTTAAGCTACTAAATGGTCACACTGTAAAAGTTCATGGAACAATCAAAGATTTTTCTTGTCTCTTTTTCCCCCCTATGCTGTTGGCTGCAGTAGGATCTGGACTGTTAGCTGCCTGGAACTCCAGAAGTCTTCAAGCTAAAGTAAGACTTGTTGCATAGTTTTTAATATGACAAGTGGTATAAAAGCAAAATAGGGGACATCATTGCAGGTGTAACATGGTTGTTCTGAGTTTTTAGCACAATCTGTTTTATCTATTATTTCCTTATTATACACATTTTTGTTAATTTATTTTATATTCAGCCTACTGTATATCGGGAACCCTACTATCCCGTAGCCCCTTCCTGTGACCCAACTTCCTGTTACCTGGCCCCTTAAATACCATGTTCCGCCCCACCTCTGCCTCTTTCCCGGGATAATTGATGTTGAAAGAGGTACGTGGTCGTCTTCCCCAGTCCTGTTATTTTGTCTAGCCCCATAATTCTTAATTTAGCCATGTATCTTTTATGGTCTGTTAATATGTTGTAACTCTGTCTTTGTGTTGGGTGTGGGTTTCATTTAGCTGAAGCTGCGGGGATGAAAGCTGTTTGCTGATGCAGCTGTTATGTTCCATGTGTATGTTACAGGAATCTTAATAAATGGTCAGTGACCGTAAGAGGAAGAAGTTGTCCGCCGTCTCCTTCCTCAAAAAACACACAACGCAGAAAGACACCGGTCACACTTGGTGCCGTTCGACCCGTCCGATCCGCCGTCGCCTGGTTGCCGTGGACACCTGTTGCTGCTGCCGTCGTTCTCCAGCACACCCCGCGGCTCCCGCCATCCAGGGTATGGACATGATGTTAGCTGGTTATGCTAATTAGGCGACATGTGCTAGCTAGCTACTAGCCCGCTTGTTTGTGATTAGCCATTGTTTGTGTGCGGGGGAAAGCAATTCGTTTTGGGAATGTTGTTTTTAGCTATTGTTGGTGTTCTCTGAGATTAGGATTTTGCTGTGGGAAAGAAAAAAGAAATGTCCTCCTGTTCTCAGACATGTTTTTTTCTTTCTATGATCTTGGTAAAGGGGATTTGGTGCACATATATTTTTATATTTTGATTTCATTGGTTTTATTTCGTTTTGTGGTTGCACTACTGTTATTGGGACATGTCTAGCGGGGATATTTTCAGCCCAGGTCCCAGCCCTTCCTCTAGTGGGCATAGTGTATTTTCTGGTGTGGGGAGGGGACAGTCGGTTTTGTCATTGGGATATGGGAGGGGTAGACCCTTGTGTCCTGTTGAGGTTACCCATGTTCGAGGGACTGGTGAGTCAGTGCTATGTATGTCAGGTCCCTCTGCCAGTTCAACACCTATTGCACACGTGCCCCACCCATCAGAGACATCCCCCCAGTTTGTTACTACAGACACACTAGGCAGTGTTATTGCTGATTTGGCTAAGCAGATTAGCGACAATATGACAGCTACTTTGCGCACCATGCACCTGCCTAGCAGTCCCCAACCCCAGCGCCTGCCCAGCAGTCCCCAACCCCAGCGCCTGCCCAGTAGTCCCCAGGCCCAGCCCCCAGGCAAGCAGAATGTGACTGTTGATCCCACACAGCTTACAGTGGTAGTCCAACCGGAGGCCAGGCCCCCTCCTCTTTTCAGAGGTGACAAATCTGAGACTTTCTCCATTCATGAGTGGGAGGATATGTATATACTAATAACGAGTAGGCTGGCAGGTAAGGTAAGAGATGTGGTGAAAGTATCAAGTATCTCCGCAGTGGTCCTAGGGTCAGTCCAGCTGAACTTCCCACTGTGATATTTGACATTCTCAAGCGCAACTTCAGTGAGATCACGTTCTCAAGCATGCCTATGAAAGACTTTTATGGGACTATGCCACGTGACTATGAGAGTGCAATGGATTATTGAATCCGACTGAACAAAGCCATCGATGTCGCTGATGAGTGCCTCCGTAGGCGCGGCAAGGGTGTTGAGGATCCCAGTGTTGAGGTTGCCATGATGTTTATCAGTCACTGCCCTGACCCCAGCCTAGCAATGTCTTTTCAGTTCAAGCCTGTGGAGTTGTGGACAGCAGCTGAAGTACAGGAGAGATTGGATGGTCATGTAAGGAATCTGAGGAGCACAGCTGCCCGTGCCCAGCATGTAGTTAACACCTCAACCTGGACGCGTGAATTGACAGCCCCGGCTCCACATTGTGGCGTACAGCACCAGCCTCCTGTCATGGTAGCCCCTCCACTTGTTCCACCCATGCCTGCCACTGCCTGTGCCCCTGTACCCAGTCAGCCTCAGTCACCTCCCGGGTGGGCCGTTCAGTCTCTTCCATCTCCTCCTGTGCCCGATGTGCCTACTGCCGATGTGGACGTCCAGCATGTTGCTGCTCTGTTTGACAAGGTTCTGTCTCTTTGCACTGCGTCGCTGGCTAACGCAGGCCAGGCACCTCACTGGCCCCAGAATTACTCCAGCAAACCTCGGGACTCTTCTCGCCAGCCAGGAAGGCTATTCCAGAGCGCCTCAACACACCCGCATCCAACCCAGCTCTCCATGTGCGGTGTGTGGTGACCGTAACCACACAACCTTTGGGCACTGCCAGTTTTACAGGCTTTGTCTCCACTGCCATAAGCCTGGGCACTTCAAAAATGAATGCCCTTTGTCTCCCCGGCACCCAGCTACGTCGGCGCACTCCCCTTCTGGTGCCGATTTAAACTAGAGTGCCCGTGCGATGAGAGGGGTAGCAGGGGCAATAGTGATTCCACCCTCAGTGAAGGACCAAACATGCATTACATTTATGTTCAGACCTGTAGTGCATTCCCTAGAGATAAGACAGTCATACTGACAGGCTCTCAGAGTGTAGAGGGGGCTAGTGAGTTGTTTTACGCCCCAGTTAGTTAGTGGCCAGTCTGTGTTAAGGGGTATGCTAGATTCAGGCAGCATGTCTTGTACTCTCAGTGAAGGAGCGGAGGATAAGCTCAGGGATGCTAATGTTCTCCCCTGTCCCCAGCCAGTGCCGAGTAATGTCGTCCTCGTTGGCTGTGGTGGTCTTATAATAATAATAATAATAATAATAAATTATATTTATAATGCACTTTTAATTTGCATGGGCAAAACTCAAAGTGCTACAGAGTAAAAATGGTTTAAATAAAACAGAATAAAAGCAGCGACGTTTACGCCGGCATGGCAACCAGTGGGGTTTTTTAAAAATCTAGTGAAAAGCTATTCTAAAAAGGTGTGTTTTTAAAAACATCCACAGTCTGTGGTGTCCTCAGCTGGTTTGGGAGGGCATTCCACAGTCTCGGAGCAGCGGAGCAGAAGGCTCGGTCTCTCATGGTTTTCAGTTTGGTCCTGGGGGGAAGGAGGAGGTTTGCCTTTTCAGAGCGTAGGCTCCTCGTGGAATTTTGTGGGGTGAGAAGTTCTTTGATATATGAGGGCGCATTTCCATGAATGCACTGATAGGTGAAGAGGGTGATTTTGTAGTCAATCCTGAGTGAGACCGGGAGCCAGTGCAATAATTTGAGTATGGGCGTGATGTGCTCATACTTCCGCACTCTCATCAGGATCCTAGCAGCGCTGTTCTGGATGTACTGCAGCTTCTGGATGTTCTTGGCAGAAATCCCAATGAGAAGTGCGTTACAGTAATCTAGCCTGGAGGAGACAAAGGCATGGACAAGCTTTTCAGCATCTGATAGACTGAGTGTGGGACGGAGTTTAGCAATATTTCTGAGGTGGTAGAAGGAGGTCTTGCATGTTTGTTTGATGTGGGCCTCAAAGGTCAGGTGAGGATCCATTTTAACACCCAGATTGGTGACAGTTGATGAGAGTGAAATGTTCTGACCGGAGAAGGTGATGCTGGTGATGGAGGATGAAAGGACCTGATGTGGAGTGCCAACTAGAATGGCTTCAGTCTTGGAGCTGTTTAATTGAAGGAAGTTTTGCTTCAGCCACACCTTTATCTCCTCCAGGCATGTGGTTATGTTGAATGATGGCAGAGGTGCGGAAGGGGTTGGGTTTGTTCTGATGTAGAGCTGCGTGTCATCAGCATAGCAATGGAAAGATATTCCATGCCGGCTGATGACACGACCAAGGGGGGACATGTATATGGTGAAAAGGGTGGGGCCGAGGACTGATCCTTGAGGGACACCACAGTTCACAGTGTGTTTGTGATTTTGCCGCTCCCAAGGTGACGTGCTCAGTCCTCCCGGTGAGATATGAGGTGAACCAGTTTAGGGTAGAGTCAGAGAGTCCAATTGTCGAGCGAAGACGATGGAGTAGAATGTTATGGTCGACGGTGTCAAACGCTGCAGTTAGATCCAGGAGGATGAGGAGGGATGGAGATCCGGTGTCAGCTGTCATCAGCAGGTCATTGGTCACCCTGACTACGGCAGTTTCTGTACTGTGGCCCTGGCGGAAACCAGACTGGAACTTTTCAAAGAGGTTATTGTGTTTGAGATGTTCGTGAATCTGAATGGCAATTACCTTCTCCAGCACCTTTGATAGAAATGGCAGGTTGGAGATGGGTCTATAATTAGCCAGGACTTCAGGGTCTAAGGTGGGTTTTTTGAGGAGTGGTTTGATGATAGCAGCTTTTAATGGGGAAGGAACATGACCAGACTGGATGGAGTGGTTTATCACTGAAGTGATCAGGGGACTTATGGCACCAATGTTCGATTTGACCAGGGCTGTGGGAAAGGGGTCCAGGGCACAGGTCGAGGGTTTCATCTTTTTGATGATGGCCTCAACTTCATGCTGCGAGATATCAGTGAAGCAGCAAAGAGGCTGGGTAGGTCCGGGTTGGGGGTTGACGGTCAGGACTGGGAGAGCAGCGGAGTTTGAGAGGAGAGAGCGGATGGTCTCTACTTTTTTCCTAAAAAATGTGATACAATTATCACACTGCTCCTCTGTGGTGTCTTTGTGTAAGGGAGTCTGAGGTTTGAGGAGATGATTTATGGTGGAAAAGAGTTGCTTGGAGTTGCCAGGGCTATTGTTGATGATAGTGGAGTAGAATTTTGACCGTGTCTCTCTGAGGGACTTTGCATAGGTGTTTTGGTGGCCCCGGTATGCCTGTCTGTGAACAGTGAGTCCAGAAACCTTGAGGCGCCGCTCAAGGACACGCCCCGCTGTCTTCATTTTCCGCAGCTCGCAGGTGTACCAGGGGGCTGAGCGTGTGAAGGTGACTGTTCTGGTTTTGACAGGGGCGTGGAGATCCAGGAAATTACGCAGAGATTTATTGTAAAAGTCCACAGATTCATTGACTGATGTAGGAGTAATTGTGGAGAGATGCTGGAGATCCGAAGTCATGGTGTCGGGGTTGATGTTTTTCAGATTTCTGAAATGGATTTGACGCTTGGGTTTGGTGCGGGGTAGCAGGAGCGACAGCTCCATTGAGATGGCCTTGTGATCCGACATACCTAGATCGTACACTGATAGTTTACTAATGGGGGCAGAGTTTGTGATGACAAGGTCCAGTGTGTGTCCCCTAGTGTGTGTGGGGACATCAACATGTTGTGTTAGGTTGAGGCAGTCCAGGAGGTGTAGGAACTCGGCTGCATAGCGACAGGAGGGGGTGTCAACGTGAACATTTGTCTCCTAGTATTGTAATGTTGGCAGAGGTAGCGCAGAGTGTAGTGAGAAGGTCGTGCATCTCTGGGATGAGATGCAGCTGAGTTGGGTTTGGGAGGCCGGTAGATGAGAAGTAATGTCAGTGGGAGGGGGGGTTTACATTTAAATCCAAGGCATTCAAATGAGGATAGCACAGGCAGAGGCAGGGGGAACAGTTCCAGTGCATTTCTATGTATTATTGCTAAGCCGCCACCACGACCAGTGCTGCGAGCTTTTTCCAGGTAGCTGTAGCCAGGGGGACAGACTTAATTTAGGGCAGAGTAAACCTCAGGCTGTTGCCACGTTTCCGTGAGGCACATGAAGTCTATTCCCTTGTCCATGATGTGGTCTTGTATGAATGATGATTTGTTTGTAAGGGATTGTGCATTAAACTGTTCTATTTTGACTGTGGATGAAATGGTGGATTTCTGTAGGGTCCGGAGTAAACTGGAGTCCACTCCACGTATTCCGCACAACTCAGTGTGTAGCAGTCTCGCGGTGTTTCCCCTGTTGTTTACACCGAGAGCGGCAGCGCTCTGATGACGCGGCAGACGTGCGACAGTGGTCCAGATGGAAAGAATGGATGATACAGGCGGGCAGGGTTGGTGGTAAACAAGCTTTCTACGAGAGCCTCTGTGGATGTAACAAGGTCGCCGTAGTAGTCCAAGGTGTCTGATGGCTGAGATGCACGTTGGAGTTGTGTGATTGTTGAGACTCAGCAGTTGCGGGATGGAATAGTTTGACAACATGCCGGTGGCCGCAGGTTCTCGTCGGAGCTGCTATGGATGGTGATCCGTAGCATGGCAGGAGGAGAAGAAGCTGGGAGAAACGGTCTGTGTCAAAGCAGTAGGTTATCCGGCAGGCTGTGCTAGCCGGCTAGCTGTGGATGCAGCTGTCCTAGCTGGCTAGCTGTGGAGGCTAGTAGCTAGTTAGCCAGCTAGCGTTTGCCGTCCGGGAGCCGCCGATAGCAGCGGAAGATGAGCAACAGGTATCCAAAACACCTTAGTTGTTGAAGGGTAAAATCTTACTACAACGAAAAGTAAAACAAAACAAAACCAAAAACAACTTAACTACAGCTAGAAGGAGAAGCGGCGAACAAGCAGCGCCAGCGTCCTCTCCCGGATGTCAATCCGGATCATCACGCAACCGAAGTGCATTTATGAACTCAACATCGATGTTTACGGCTTTAAGTTCACCGTTCCAACCTTTGTTGTCCCAGGGCAAAGAGATGAACTTATTGTAGGTAGTAACATAATCAGACCTGTTATCCAGAAGATGAAGTCAGCTGACAAGTATTGGGAACTTGTCTCTTCAAGAAACTCTGATCCTGACTGTGAGCAGTTCCTCCAGTTGCTGAGCTGTATCTCCCGGTGGTCAGGCCCAGAGCTGCCAGATGTTATCGGGACCGTGCGACTGCAGCAGGCTGTCACTCTCCTTCCACAGTGCGAGTATGTGGTTTGGGGGAAGTTGCCGAGTAGCTCTGCTATCTCACCAGGGGGCACCGTTATGGTGGAGCCAACTTCGGCACGCTCGACACCCAGAAACATCCTTGTGGGCCGTGTTGTCACACCCATGTGGGGGGACCACTGGATACCTGTCAAGGTGTTGAACCCAACACAGAGTCCTAACACTGCGCCAAAATGCCAAGATAGCTGATGTCTTCCCCGGTCTGGCTGTGGAGGATTTGCCGATCACTCAGGGGCTGTGCAGGTCAGTGTGACGCCTCCAACCCGTCTACTGCGTCTCCACCGTCAGCTGAAGACCCCGTGCAGCTACTGAAGGACTGTGGCCTGGCAGACATCGACGTTGATGGCTGTGAGGTATCTGAGAGTTGTAAGAGGAAGTTGGCTATACTTGTGCTTTCCTACCAAGATGTCTTCTCCAGGGATAAGCTGGACTGTGGAGAGGCAAAGGAGTTCGTCCACCGCATCCACCTCTCAGATGACCGCCCCTTCCGTCTGCCTTATCGCCGTGTTCCTCCCGGCCACTACCAACAGCTGAGAGAGGTGCTGTCAGACATGGAGATGAAAGGCATCATCAATAAATCGCTCAGTGAGTATGCCTCCCCTCTGGTGATGGTCTGGAAGAAGAACGGAGACCTGAGGATCTGCACCGACTTTCGAAGTCTCAACGCCAAAACCGTCAAGGACGCTCACCCGCTGCCTCATCAGGCAGACTGCCTTGCTGCCCTTGGAGGAAACATCCTGTTTAGTACCATGGACTTGACATCAGGGTTCTACAACATCCCGCTCCATGAGTCTGACAGGAACTCCACAGCCTTCACAACACCCCTGGGCCTGTATGAGTATAATCGGCTTCCCCAAGGCCTGTGCAACAGTCCAGCGTCCTTCATGCGGATGATGCTCAGCATCTTCGGCGACCTGAACTTCTCCAGCCTCCTCTGCAACTTAGATGACCTGCTGGTGTTTGCTCCGTCAGAAGAGGAGGCACTGAGGCGGCTGGAGATGGTCTTCTCCAGGCTCAGGACTAACAACCTGAAGCTCTCCCAGAAGAAGTGTCACTTCCTACAAAAGTCTGTGAGGTTCCTTGGTCACATAGTGGATGCTAGCGGAGTCTCTGTTGACCAGGAAAAGGTTGCTGTCATCTCTGGCTTCCAGAAAGAGGATCTGATGGATGCTGATGGCTGCACACCTTCCCAGAAAAAAGTTAGGTATTTTCTCGGCATGGTGCTATACTATCAGTATTTCATCCATGGTTGCTCGATCAAGGCTGTGCCCTTTGAAAAAGAGTTGTAAAACAACTGGTTTGGTTAAGTCTCTCAAATCCAACGGCTAAGAATGTAGGATATGTTATATAAACTGTTTACCTATTTTTTTTCAATTTTGTTGTCAGCAACATTTAGTTCTCTGAGATTTTGAAGATTATTCAAACCCTATTCGTCAAGACAATCAAAAGCAACATATTACACCGGTCCAATATGCCATCACAATTATATCCAATATTAATATATCAATGTTGACAGACAAACAGACAGGTGGGCAGACTACCTCTATGCGGCAGATGCAGTTGTGGTTGAGCCACAACACTTGCAGATTGATTTGTGATTGCAAGTTCTCTATTTTACTGATTTGATTATCGTACAAGTAGAGTTTCTGTAGCTGAAGGCAGCTCTGCAGTCCGTCGATTGTCTGCAAGAAGCAGGGGTTGCGTATACGGGTGAGCTCTTAAACAAGACAGAACTCAAATATGGCGTTATTAGCAGAGCCTATTGAGACAGAAACATACCGTCAGTTGGCATTCAACCACCCAGAGCTCTCGGAGTAGGGGGCCGGACTCGAGACCTTGGATGTGGCTTATGTTCTGGCCCACTAGTGTGAGTTGAGAAAGCTTTGGGAAGAGCGAGAGGCCGACCATGCGGGGATAACCCGAGAAGAACACTTCCAGTGACGCAACCGAACTGCCTTCTTCAGGCATCTTTTCATAGGAAATGCCGTTGGCCACGCACTATTGGAATGGGTTGTTATTCAATTAATAATATATTGTGATATAAGGTTATGTAAGCCTATGCTACTTTGGCATAGAACATACTCATATAATCTATATATATTTTAACATTGCTATTGATATTACAGGCTAATACAGATGGCAGAATATAGTTGACACAATAGGTTATGTTATCGTATAATAAACTACTTATTTATTAAGGCGTAGGTTTGAACTTACCAATTCCTTAACAACCTCATCGTCAGAAATGTACTTTTGCTTTTCACTTGATGTCATTTTCTGTCCTGAAGTTCTGTTTAATAATAACGAAAAGAAAGATTACATGAGTTACATTAATGAGACAAGATACAAGACTGTGTGTTGGTATAAGCCTACGTCCTGCAAATCACCATATAAGAAAAACAAATCGAGCTCCTCAAAAGGGAAACGCTTCTTCAGCACGATTTACAGTTGCAAAGTGACCGTTAGTTATTACGTTTATAGGCAGAGGCGTCTGGTTGCCATGCAGCCACGTCGATATTCCACATGTGTCGCAATACTTCTAGCCGCCACACGAAGGCGCTACTTTACAAGCCATCCTCTATAACGGGGTTCCCAACCGCCGGGCCGCAGAGGTGTTACTGCCGGGCCGCGAAATATCTGTGTTTATCATCATATTTGACTCAAATCATTTGAGTATAGGTGAACGGCGGGCGGTATAATCTATATATAGATTATATATATAGATTATATAGCGGTATATATGGGCGGTATAATCTATATATATAGATGATATAGCGGTATATATGGGTGGTATAATCTATATATATAGATCGGTGGCATAACGAGAGACTTTCAGTTGCACGCGCTACTAAAGAGACTACGCGCTAGTGATGTGTCGGTCGCGAACGAGCCGGCTCAAAGAGTCGGCTCTTTGAAGTGAACGACGGGAGCCGGCTCGCACCCGCGAACGAGCCGGGGTTTTTTTTACGGGTGCTCCGCGTACATGCGCGTTTTACTGAAATAGAGCCCTGCTGTTTTGTTAGGGCTTTTTGTTTAAATAAAAATGCGGATGATGCTCAGCATCTTCGGCGACCTGAACTTCTCCAGCCTCCTCTGCAACTTAGATGACCTGCTGGTGTTTGCTCCGTCAGAAGAGGAGGCACTGAGGCGGCTGGAGATGGTCTTCTCCAGGCTCAGGACTAACAACCTGAAGCTCTCCCAGAAGAAGTGTCACTTCCTACAAAAGTCTGTGAGGTTCCTTGGTCACATAGTGGATGCCAGCGGAGTCTCTGTTGACCAGGAAAAGGTTGCTGTCATCTCTGGCTTCCAGAAAGAGGATCTGATGGATGCTGATGGCTGCACACCTTCCCAGAAAAAAGTTAGGTATTTTCTCGGCATGGTGCTATACTATCAGCATTTCATCCATGGTTGCTCGATCAAGGCTGTGCCCTTTGAAAAAGAGTTGTAAAACAACTTGTTTGGTTAAGTCTCTCAAATCCAACGGCTAAGAATGTAGGATATGTTATATAAACTGTTTACCTATTTTTTCAATTTTGTTGTCAGCAACATTTAGTTCTCTGAGATTTTGAAGATTATTCAAACCCTATTCGTCAAGACAATCAAAAGCAACATATTACACCGGTCCAATATGCCATCACAATTATATCCAATATTAATATATCAATGTTGACAGACAAACAGACAGAAGTTCAGCCACTGGCTCAAGGGCCACGAGTTTACAGTCTGGACTGGCAACAATCCACTCACATACATCATGACAAAGCCGAAGTTGGACGCCTGTGAGCAGCGATGGGTCTCTAAACTGTCCCCGTACTTGTTTGAGATCAAACATGTCCCAGGTTGACTGAATGTGGTGGCTGATGCTCTCTGCAGAACTCCCTTTGTCAAGCCTCTAGGCCAGTGTCTCCTGTCAGAGCCCTACTCGAGATTGCTGGAGCAGGTGTGCAGTATCAATGACAATGGTGTGCAGGATGCATTCCATGTGACCTGTTTGCCTCAGTCAATCGGGAATCCCTCCCTCTGTGCTACGGGTGGCATGTCCTTGTCGGAGGAGGAAGTGTCGTCTCTCCTCTCCTCCTGTGGTGATTGGGACGCAGGGCCGAAGCGGAGGGCTGCTTCCTTGGCTGGTCACCTTAGCCAATTGCTTCCTCCTGGTCAAGATGTGTTCTCCTCTCTCTCATCGGCGGATTTGCAGAGCCACCATAGATGAGATCCAACCATCACAAGAGTTTTGGACTTTGTTGAAAGGAAGCAGAGACCGTCTAGACGTGAGCGAGACAAAGAGAGCCAGATGGTGCTGCGGATTCTGAAGCAATGGGACAAACTCACCATCCTGGATAGAATCCTGTACAGGGTCACGAGGGACCCGGTGACCAAGCACAAGAGGTTCCAGTTGTCCTGCCAGACACCCTGAAAGCGCAGGCCTTGGCTGGCGTTCACGACCTGGCTGGTCACCAGGGTCAGCCTCGTACACTGTCTCTTGTCCGTCAGTCGGCCCTTACCACCCTATGGGGAATGGTGGCACCGAAAGGTTCAATCGCACTCTGGGTGGGATGTTGCGCTCCCTGCCACCAAGGTCGAAGCACAAATGGCCCCAGATGATCCAGACCATGACCTTTGCCTATAACTGCACGCAGCACGAGACGACTGGCTTCACCCCATTTTATTTGATGTTCGGGAGGGTCCCGCGCCTGCCAGTCGATCTATTGTTCAAGAACGTCCTGCGTGATGAGGCAGTCTGTGACTACAATGCATACGTGAAGTTGCTGGCAACCAATCTCCAGTCTGCTATGCTGCTGGCACAGAGGCACTCGTCTGTGGAACAGAAACCTCAGTCAGACCAATAAAATAAGAGGGTGAAGGGCTTACCTCTTTCTGTCGGTGACCGGGTCCTCGTGGCAAACAAAGGTGGTAGAGGAAAACGCAAGCTAGCCGACAGATGGGAACCAGCTGTTTACACTAGAGGTGGGAAGATCGATCGGCTTCCGATCGTTATCGGCCGATTTTGAAGAAAAATGCGCAATCGGAGAATGCCGATCTTTCTTTAATGTTGCCGATTTCATAGCCGATCCTGCACGTGAGAAACACGTGAGCTCATCTCTTTACCAGCGAGTAAAACACGTGGGGCCCCGCCTCTTTTCTAAACAGAGTGATACTCGCCCTGCCTCAATGTCAGCGGTGTCTGCAGTGTGGAGTTTCTTCAAAGTGTGTGATACAGATGTAACATTTGCCATCTGTAATGTGTGCAAAGAGAAAATATCTCGTGGAGGAAGCAAGGTAAAAAATTTCAACACGACAAATTGAATAAGACACCTGAAAACCCATCACCCAGCACAGTATGGCGAGTTTGTTAAACTGACCGCGGAGAACGAGAACCCCAGGAATGCATGATGGATTAAACTGTTCTATAATACAGGGGTTCCCACCCTTTTTTGTGCCACGGACCGGCAGATACATGAAAAAAAATCTCGCGGACCAGTTGTCAATTTTCGCGGACCGGTTGTCAAAGTGTGTGTCAACACACACCCCTAACAAAACGGCAGGGCTCGATAAAATATAAACGCGCATGTACGCGGAGCGCCCGTAACACAAACCCCGGCTCGTTCGCGACCGACACGTCACTAGCGCGTAGTCTCTTTAGTAGCGCGTGTAACTGAAAGTCTCTCGTTATGCCGCCGATATATATTTAATCTATATAGATTATACCGCTATACTATATATATCATCTCTATATATAGATTATACCGCCCGCCGTTCACCTATACTCAAATTACTTGAGTCAAATATGATGATAAACACACAGCTGTTTCGCGGCCCGGCAGTTACACCTCCACGGCCCGGTACCGGTCCGCGGCCCGGCGTTTGGGAACCCCTGCTATAATAGACTGCTATAGCAGCAATACCCTGTAGACCGCTATAGCTGCAAAAAAATCGGTGATCGGTGGGGCAGATATTTCTGGCTGATCGGTGATCGTGGCAAAAAACGTGATCGTCCCATCCCTAGTTTACACTCATCCATTCCAAGCCACTGTCCCACAGCTACAAGATCCGTGACCGCAATGGTCATGTGAGGACCGTCCACAGAAACCTCCTGCTTTCAGTCAACTTCCTCCCTCTTGACAACACGCAGTTTGCAGAGGATGACCTTCGGAGTGTTGACACAGTGTCACGTGACCCCAGTGACGTACCAGATCCTGAAGCAGCGGTGTCGGAGCCAGAAAGTGTGGCCGAGGGCTCCGTGGCTGACACATCCTCTTGGCTGAATGTGGCTGGATGTGACCGCACAGTTTCACGGGTCTGTGACCTGTCCTGCACTGCAGAGGTGGAGAGTGTCCCCTCCACTGATGCTGCTGTTCGTCCCTCACAATTACCCGCTCCCTTGTCCCATGCCGCTCCCCTCACTGACATCTTACCTCAGAGCCCTGAGAATAGTGTTCACACTAGATATGGTAGGATAGTGAGGCCAGTTCGTAGGTTTATTGAAACCATGGTACAGCTCCTCAGTGCGCCCTCCTTTTGTTTTAGGTGTGGTATACATGGTGTAATAGATGTGGAGATCTGATTAGCGCTCTCCTTTCTTTGTTTGTTTTTGTTTCATGGGTTACCCACCCTATTTTGTACCCATTTGGGTGAGGTGTAAATGGCACCTCATTTTGTCTATGGAGTGGTTTTTAGATATGGCTTGGTGCCGGGTCAGTCTAAGACCCTCCTAACCTTAGTAGGTAGCAGATACTGCTGATGTTAAGAGCAAGTCGTGGGTATTTTGTGGGTGGGTAGTTTGTTGGTATGATTCAGATGTTTGTGTAATTCTAGGGGGGTGAATGGTTGTTTTGAGTTTAATTATAATTGTACAAAATCTGTTATATCTATTATTTCCTTATTATACACGTTTTTATTAATTTATTTTATATTCAGCCTACTGTATATCGGGAACCGTACTATCCCGTAGCCCCTTCCTGTGACCCAACTTCCTGTTACCTGGCCCCTTAAATACTGTGTTCCCCCCCACCTCTGCCTCTTTCCCGGGATAATTGATGTTGAAAGAGGTACGTGGTCGTCTTCCCCAGTCCTGTTATTTTGTCTAGCCCCATAATTCTTAATTGATCCATGTATCTTTTATGGTCTGTTAATATGTTGTAACTCTGTCTTTGTGTTGGGTGTGGGTTTCATTTAGCTGAAGCTGCGGGGATGAAAGCTGTTTGCTGATGCAGCTGTTATGTTCCATGTGTATGTTACAGGAATCTTAATAAATGGTCAGTGACCGTAAGAGGAAGAAGTTGTCCGCCGTCTCCTTCCTCAAAAAACACACAACGCAGAAAGACACCGGTCACACAGGCATGGAAATTGCCAAAGCATCTTGATGCTGACCTTCCTGGATGTCTAATGGTGCTCTTGAAGTATTTCAAGGAAGACGAGGGCAAGATGATCCTGACGGTTGATGAAACGTCTGCCATCTATCGTCTATCAACTAGCCGTCTAACTTCCAAGCACACCATGCATAATTGGCCATAGCATTTCATAATTTCAACAGTATTAAAAAGGACCAGTGTGTAGGATGTAGTGACGTTTAGCAACCAACTGATAACCCTGATAATGCTCTGTAGATATAAAGCTAACAAAAACACAACCATTCTTACTTGCAGGTCATTATACTTGCATCAAATTCAAGACTCTGGTGCTGACCTTTAGGGCAGTCAATGGAACTGCCCCGGCCTACCTCCAGGCGTTGGTCAAACCCTACATCCCAGCCAGAGCGCTCCGCTCAACTTCTGCCAGGCGACTTGTTCGACCTTCACTAAGGTCAACCAAACATCGCTCGTCCAAGACCCAGCTCTTCACGGCTCTGGCCCCACAGTGGTGGAATGAACTCCCGTCTCATGTCAGGACGGCAGAGTCCCTCGCCAGCTTCTGCAAGAGACTCAAGACCCACCTGTTCAGAGTCCACCTGGACTCTCCTTTGTGAAACCCCTAAACTTGCTTAAGTCCTGACATTAAAAGCTCTTAGCATGTTGTATATGTTAGCAAGTGTATGTCCTTAATGTTGTTAACACGCTCTTATCACAGCTACTTAAGCAGGTGACCTAGCAGTACGAAATTGTGTTATTCATCTTGTCAATATGAATACTTGTGAACTGCTGTATTTACATGTTTGCGTACCCCAGTGTTATGCTATTGTCTGCTTCAACTAATGTACACCTTGTAAGTCGCTTTGGATAAAAGCGTCTGCCAAATGCCCTAAATGTAAATTATATGCTAATGAAAACATACTAATGAATATTATATTACATTTTTGCGAATGGATCCCCCCTAAATCTTGTACACTGGTCCTTAAAATACAATTTAGAAAACTTCATAAAGTATATTTTCAAAAATAAGGTAAAACCAAGGATATAAATGTTTTCTTGTTACTGTACGAACATCTAAGCCAATTAATGGCAAAATATTTGACAACAGTTGGTGGGGTTTTGAAAGTCATGATGTTGAGCCGGACACTTCATGTTGGCAGTGGACCAGACCATTGTAAATGGCAGTGTTGCAAATTTTGGCGATGCCCTCGTACTGATGTTTGCAACGTACTACTGCCTCAACATCACCTATCCAGCAGAACTGGGGGCAACTCTGGAATTCTTAGAGGTAAGACTTGAAGTATAATTCTTCACAAGTCACAATGTAGCTTTCCCTGTATCTACTTTTACCACTAAGTAGCGGTGTAGCACTAGCGAACGCTACGTGTCAGAACCTGAGGACAATGGAATTGGACGAGGTAGACACAACTGCTCTTGTGCACCAAAATTTGTGTGAAGCCAGCGCTTCGATGATGCTTTCTGTAGCCTTTCAAATCAATGCTTTCCAACCGTGGGGGGGGGGTAGTAGACAAAGTTAAGATTTTCTTCATGCATAAACAAGATGTCTTCGTGGCTGCTTTGTTCATTGCAGTTAACTGTGCTTTTACACCGCTCACTGTTGACACACCTCATCTGCCTGGTTTGCACACAAACCTCTCAAGATGGCACTTGTAGCTACCCACTCTCCAAGGCTCTTAAAGTGAAGGCTTACTCTTGTTAACGGACCTGCTGCATTGCTGCCCAGTGTGACCATGATGCCTAGTGACCACTTTAGATTTGACAAAACCTCATCCAGTAAATATTTCTCAAACCGATGCTTGTAATGTACAGATATGATCATAACATTCAGTTCTACTTCTGTCTTTAACAGGTGCCTTTTCAAGATAAATCCTGACAAGGGGACCAAAGTGGGCAAGAGTGTAGCAGAGAAAGTGCAGACCATCAACCCTAAGGTTCTTTCCTTGATTAAAAACATAGCAGACTTTGAGTGGAGACATATACATAACAACAGACAGTGGCATAACAATACTGTTGTACGCAAACAAGATGACACACACACACACACACAGTATTACCATAATATTATCACATTTTCATAAAGAATCAATGAGTGGTCCTGTCTTTTTTAATAATTCATAATGTGGAATATTTAATAAAGTTTGTATATTTTAAATTAAGAGGGACGCAATGTAAAAGTACAGTTAAGTTTCTAAATGTATTTGAAGAAACAACACTTGGGCTTTGCCACGTAAAATTACATGTTTTTATATGTAAATGAGCTTAGATTTACGGTATGTTTTGTAATAACAGAAATGATCTGTAATTAAGCTTTTCTTTATATATATATATATATATTTCTTTAAGACTATTAGTTTTATTTTTGAGGTAGGACTCTATTCCAACAATTAATATATGTTAAAAGTAATGGATTTCATGGAAATATAGGGAGATTTTTTGTAAAATTACAGTTATAGATCTTTATTATGGTAAAGAAAATTACTGTTTTATTTTAGTTTATGTTTTTAATATGACCGTTCTTATACTGATTTTCAACAGACATTTTCCGGCACCCCTGCTGCCAGAAAATAACGTTGTTTTTTTTTTACAGTGTATGCTTAAGTTGTTCTAGGTGTTGCTATCTGCTTTGTGTAGCGTGATTCTACAAGCAAGTCAGTGCATTCATTGGGTGGTATCGGAGAGTTACAAGGGTCTGTAAATGCAATGAAAACAATTGGCCACAGCTAATCATTTATATTACAATTTTTACTTTTGAATACTTCAGTACTTCACTACACTAGCTGGTGAATCATTAGTTGTGGACATCAGTCCCGACCGGACTGGACAGCGCAGGTCACAGGTGTCAGTGAGTCACTGCGCAGGTGAAGAGATGAGCGGGCCTCCGCAAACCTCCATCAACCGCTTCTTTGCGGGCTGTTCAAGTAAAAGAGATGGTGAGGCACAACCGGAAAATGCTCCCAAAAAGAAAAGCAAACTGAGCTTCCATCGTAAATACGATTCCTCATATATAAAATATTGATTTGTTGCAACGGGCGATTCAGAGGCGCCAAACCCATTGTGTGTTGTGTGTGCCGAAATCCTTTCGAATGAAGCAATGAAGCCATCAAACGTTTTTTGAAAGGAAAAAACGCGAGTTGGATGCAGAAGCAAGTTTTAAAATCCACAACATCAACGAACGTCGCTGCAACAAGGGCTTCATATCTTGTTGCTCACCGAATAGCAGTGGCGAAGCGTGTCTATCACAACTGGACCTTCTGTAGGGGGGGGGGGTAATGTGATATTGAAAATTGTGTGGGGCTTTTTTTTCAGCTGCAAATGATACTGTCGTGAATCTGTCGGAATCAAAATTCCTTTATTCGTCACCCGTACATATATAAAAATATCTATGCACACGTTATTATTAACAATAAAAACCTCATGGTCACATCAAGAGGATTCTGAAATCATCTCGCGACCCCCCCCCCCCCTCCCTCGGGGTCCCGCGACCCCCACTTTGGGAACCCCTGCTGTAGACCACCATCACCACCACCCCCATTCGAAAATTCAGTTGTTCTAGTCAGATGGACGTCACGGAGGAGTCACTTTATGCATTATCTCATTTAGGAAGATCAGATTGTCGCAGCCAATTCCCAAGTGTACCATAGTTGTAAAGCAGAGTCCATGTAGTGACGTAACAGACCACCACACACAGGCTATCGGTTAAAGGGACGGTCTAACACGCTTCACGTGAAAAGGCTTAACGTAACTTTGGAACTTTAAGTTCCAAAATAGCGATCAATAATCACCAAATGTCTCTGGCATATGTCTTGTCATTAGCACTTTCACCTGTCAAAATGAAAGTGAAAAGGTGAAAGTGCTAATGACAATACATATGCAAATTAGGTATTTTCACGTTAAGCGATGCAAAGAAAGATCAAGTCCAAACTCTCAACTCAAATGCACAACAATGCTTAACAAACCCAAGACAGCCATTAACTAATCAGTCAACAAGTGTGTGGGAACAAAATGCAACAACCAGCTCAACGAGACGCAACGCTGAGACAAAACCAGCAAAGACAAATGAGTCTCACTCACCAATGATGTTCACTTAAAGTCCAAATCCATTCTCCTGTCCTTCTGGATGGTTCGACCACCATCAGGTCATAAAGATGATCGCTTTTCAGATCCAAAATAAGTTCCAATTCCCTGCTCTCTGGTCGGTCCAAATAGCAACACTCCCATCAGTAGAGCCTCTTGTGGCTAGTAGAGCCCGTTAGCCACGGGGATCGTTCCCAGTTGCTACTCTGAAAATGGCGAACATAGCCTGCTTTAACTACTTGAGTCAGCTCCAGATTGTCAGGTGTTGGACGGCCTTTTTTAATAATGTCCATCTTAACATTAAATGGTCGTCTTGAAAATGGTTCAGACAATAAATCCGCCACGACATCATCTTCACCTGTTGCCATTCTGACGTAAAAAAAACAACGTAGAAAACGTAACACTACGCTAGATCCACTCTCGCGCCAGCCACCACCTTGCACCTTCTAGCTCCATATTGAGCTGCGGGGAAATCTGAAAGAATACGCCCATTGGCTACAAATCACGATATGATTGGTTGATCAAATTGTCAATCCAAACGTACGCTCTCATTCAGTCTAAGGGCCAATGTCAGCGGGAATACTTTGGTTGAAGGATATTCTTCCCAGCAACCCAGAAAAATATCTGATTGGTTGCATTGTTTTTCCAACACAAAACCACTCAAATCAACGTAACACTGTAATATAACACAGATACGATTCTCATTTATTCATTTTATTTAAATTGTATTAAATGTTATTAAATTGTATTACATTTTATTAATACAATTAATTCGATTTTTTGGTTTCATCTGAGAGTTCCAGGGTCTTCTCTGAATACCTTGAAGGCCCTGACGCTTCACCACTGCCGAATAGCCAAAGCTAAAAAGCCCTTTACAATCGGAGAGGAGCTGATACTGCCCGCTGCAAAAGACATCTGCCGTGAACTTTTTGGAGAAAAAGAAGCTGGCATGGTAGGAAATGTTCCACTCTCGGACAATACTGCTGCCAGGAGGATCGATGATATTGCCGAGGATATTGAAGGGCAATTGTTGGACAGAATAAAAGCATCTCCGTACGCAATTCAAGTGGACGAATTAACTGATGTGGAAAATAAGGCAATTGTGTTAGTTTATGTGCATCAATATGAGGTGCATGAAGATTTGCTCTGTTGTCTTTCACTTCCAAGCTCAACCACCGCCTCCGAAATATGTTGTGAGTGAGTGTTGGATGCATACATTGCAGGCAGACTGGATTGGGCGTTTTGTGAAGCAGGGGTTGCGTATAAACAAGATGAGCTCTTAAACAAGACAGAACTCAAATATGGCGTAATTAGCAGAGCCTATTGAGACAGAAACATACCGTCAGTTGGCATTCAACCACCCAGAGCTCTCGGAGTAGGGGGCAGCACTCGAGACCTTGGATGTGGCTTATGTTCTGGCCCACTAGTGTGAGTTGAGAAAGCTTTGGGAAGAGCGAGAGGCCGACCATGCGGGGATAACCCGAGAAGAACACTTCCAGTGACGCAACCGAACTGCCTTCTTCAGGCATCTTTTCATAGGAAATGCCGTTGGCCACGCACTATTGGAATGTGTTGTTATTCAATTTATAATATATTGTGATATAAGGTTATGTAAGTAAGCCTATACTACTTTGGCATAGAACATACTACTATAATATATATATTTTAACATTGCTATTGATATTACAGGCTAATACAGATGGCAGAATATAGTTGACACAATATGTTATGATATCGTATAATAAACTACTTATATATTAAGGCGTAGGTTTGAACTTACCAATTCCTTAACAACCTCATCGTCAGAAATGTACTTTTGCTTTTCACTTGATGTCATTTTCTGTCCTGAAGTTCTGTTTAATAATAACGAAAAGAAAGAAGATTACATGAGTTATATTAATGAGACAAGATACAAGATACAAGACTGTTTGTTGTTATAAGCCTACGTCCTGCAAATCACCATATAAGAAAAACAAATCGAGCTCCTCAAAAGGGAAACGCTTCTTCAGCACGATTTACAGTTGCAAAGCGACCTTTAGTTGTTACGTTTCTAGGCAGAGGCGTCTGGTTGCCATGGCGTCTGGTTGCCATGCAGCCACGTCGATATTCCACATGTGTCGCAATACTTCTAGCCGCCACACGAAGGCGCTACTTTACAAGCCATCCTCTATAACACCAAATCATCTCAACGTGCTATTCGTTTTATTTTACACTAAAAACCCCGAAGTGTTCATAATGTGCAATATAATGAACAAACAATAGGCCTACGTTTCGCGAAATGTATGTTACGTATGTGAAATAAGCACATCCTAATACACACAATGTCACAAGGTTATTACACATGGCTCCTATAGCACATATGTTTCCTAGTCATTTTTGCACAATTTTGTGTTTGCATGTTTGACCTGCTAAATATATATATATATATATATATATATATATATCCGGGGGAATCGGACGACAGCGCTGTGAGACATTTATCTTGTTTTCTATACTATAATTGAAAAAATGGTCTGGAGGAACTCTGCCCCAAATAAGTGCCAACACGAGCCACACGGACACCATGACGTCAGCATCCAAGCGCTGAACTAAAACAATCAACCCTCTCTCTCTCTCTCTCTCTCTCTCTCTCTCTCTCTCTCTCTCTCTCTCTCTCTCTCTCTCTCTCTCTCTCTCTCTCTCTCTCTCTCTCTCCCTCTCTCTCTCTCTCTCTCCCTCTCTCTCTCTCTCTCTCCCTCTCTCTCTCTCTGTCTCAAGCTCCCCGGCCGCGCCGCCTCATATCTGGGAGATCCACACCATATCGGCTCCGTATAAACAAGAGGAGGTAACCCAGGGTTGTCGTGCGTTCGCCTTCGTTATTTTGCTCAAGCGCACGTTGCCACTGCTACTGCTAAATTGTTCAGCACCTAGCATCTCGCTGGACGTCTCCCCGGGAAAGCATGTCCGCTAAGCCAAGTGACGAGCTGGGAGGTGCGGAGGAGAAGTGGTTCGGAGACGATTATGAGAGAAACGGCCTCTTTGGGAACGCGCCGTCCCGGTTTGGCGAGCTACGTGACGAATGTAAGCCGAGCAGCGGAACAGATGGGGCCGGCGACCTGGATCAACAATTTCATCAATTTCAAGACGACGTGAAAAGGCCTGCCGTTGCTATGGAAACTGCATCCACAGGTAAAGCGGTCATTTGATGTATACGTCTGCTGTGTTTAGGCCCGTCTTAAATGTACCACCAAGTTATCACTTCATCGTGCACGAGTCGCCCAAGTGGGAGACCTTATAAGGGTATCCACACCCCTGATGTGTAGTGGCCGAGAAGAAACCAGTGGAACCTTTTGTTATGGTTATAGAGCTGATGGTCACACACACACACACACACACACACACACACACACACACACACACACACACACACACACACACACACACACACACACACACACACACACATATGATGTCTAATTTCCTCTAAAGTTTTCAAAAATAGAATATAATAGAAGTGCATATACTTTTTTGGTCGTTTTGTTGACTCAGTGTAGGATGATTCATGAAACTTTGTCCATGAGGCAGCTACTATGGGTGTAAAACAACCCTATATTGCTATGAACTAGCCTACACCCTAACATTTCATGT
The DNA here is from genome assembly GCA_027704905.1 of Muraenolepis orangiensis. Taxonomy (NCBI): domain Eukaryota; kingdom Metazoa; phylum Chordata; class Actinopteri; order Gadiformes; family Muraenolepididae; genus Muraenolepis; species Muraenolepis orangiensis. The sequence continues at coordinate 20,917,437 of CM051016.1, forward strand.
GTTGACCTTTGTATGCAGATGAACACCGCTCAGATGGCAAGACAAAGCCTGTGTTAGGCATACAGATTTATTTTAAGTCTGCCATTGACTCACAACAAATGTGACAAACATTTTACATTAATTTTCAGTGGAACTAAACAGCTACTTTAAATGGATCAATATAACTAAGCATTGCAGATGTAATTACACAATGTGTGCTATTCTTGGGGCTGCTGGCTATTACCATCTTAATGGATTCTCAGTAAGTGCTAAAGGATGAGGTCCCAGTGTCGTGTGGACAGGATCCAGGACATAAAGTTCTGAGTGAATCAGGGATGTGGTTGTGGTCTAGGGATGGATGATGTTGTGTTATTGTTGTTTTTGTGGGAGCGTCATTGGCTCTTGAGTTGTCTTCCAGTGAGTCCCTCACCTTCCTTGGCATGGTTCAGCGTTGGCTGCTATTTTTAATCCTGTAGAAACAGGGCTCGCCGTCCGCTTCGGAGAACCGGAGCTCTGCACTGTATTCACGGGTCTACTGAAATATTCATGAGATGGTGTTGAAAGCCACCGCCTGCAACCTCTCTCTCTCTCTCTCTCTCTCTCTCTCTCTCTCTCTCTCTCTCTCTCTCTCTCTCTCTCTCTCTCTCTCTCTCTCTCTCTCTCTCTCTCTCTCTCTCTCTCTCTCTCTCTCTCTCTCTCTCTCCCCACACTCTAGGCACGAGTCTATCCCTCTTCATTAGCACTCTCAATTCAGCTACACAGCTTCAGTTCATCTTCAGTATATCGCAACAAAACACATTCCTGGGAAGACAAATAACCTTGGGTCACAAATATTATATTAAGTATACTATATATAAGTATACTATATACTCTATGTGTATAAGTATACTCTATGTGTGTCACCATCTTTGTGTCATTGTTAATTGTGTAAGAAAACAATGAATTGGCAACTCAAGGCGGAGCTGTCCGTTTGTTCAACTGTATTCGCTGTAATTCCCATTCCATTTCTTGAAATAAACAACAAGGATCTGGTTCTACTCTAGGATATGGGCCAACACGATTCATGCACGCTGATGCACGCACGCACGCACGCACACACACACGCAGACACGCTGATTATCGCAGACCTAGCATATGGGCTAGCACGAGTTAGAGAGAGAAAAATGGGGTTCTTGCATTCTTTCCACTTATCATGGAGCCTTGTACCACACCAGAGGTAATGTACTCTGGCACTTGTAGTCTTTAAGGGCGCAGGAGCAGATCCCCACACAGCTAGGCGGACAGCGCTGGACGTCGGGCCCTCGGAGAAATGCGCTAGTCTGTCCTGATCTTTGTCAAGGACCCTCGCGCCCGGCGGTCCCCCCCCTTCTGCCAACAGTTCACCCGCTCCGCTGTAAGGTTCACTCAAGCCCATTGTTCAGCCTGGTAGCTGCTGGGCTATCTCACTAAGGCTCAGCAAAAAGCTCTGACCTTGGGCACAGAACGATCCCACGAGAGGCCACATCATCCGCGAGTGGCAGAATTGGCTCCTGTACCTGTTCTAATGTTGTTTACAACACTGAACTGGAAACGGCAGATCCACAACCACCACGGCAATTCAATTTAGCTTTAGTCACAGTTAATGTCGAGGGACATACACCTGGCATTGTACAAACAGGAGAAAACCAACAGGAGGCATGTACATATATATATATATATATATATATATATGTATAATTTGTTTTTATTAGTCCCATCTGTAACCTTTCTGTTTACGTAAGAGGACCCAACAAAAAGACGTGGAGAGCTCCTCCGTGCCCCTCGACCACCGCTACATCACGATGAACTCTGACTCACTGGTGTTAAAAAACATTCTGCCGTGGTTGTAAATGACGCGCATCAGAGGGCTGAGCCGTGTGACACGGCTCACAGTAAACCCACAGACAACATGGCTACAGCCCTACAAGCACAGTAGCATGACTGCATTTTTAATAACCCGGACTACCTGGCTACCATTTATAATGTCCTAGGTAGATAACAAAACAAAAATACAACCACTTCCGGGGCTACGACGGGACCTCTCAGACAAATAAGACAAATGAAGCATGAAGACGATGCCTTGTATACGTCTAGGTTCTGTCGTACCGCTCGAGCGTCAGTGGATGACAAGGATGAGACAGCACATTACCTGGCCGGGACTGCTTCATATCTATTACTCAGAGACAGACAGCACTTAGTGGACTGCATAGGCCTGGCACAGAGCACACGCCATTATGGAGAAACTGAGCTCTCTGCTCCTGGTTCCATTCCTCAAGGGTTGTGGGGGAGGAGGAGGGGGGGGTGTAGGGGGGGGGTGGAGGGCAGGGCAAGGTCTTCTCTTGCAGATGTAGCCAAGACGATAAAGATGGAGGGTAGGCTGAGTGTGAGGGTGGGTGGGTGGGTGGGGGAGGAGGGTAAAGGGGGGGGGGGTGTAAGTGTGATACAATACGTGTGCACGTGATGCTAAGGTCAGCACTTTTAATCCCTAGACACGAGAATATAAGGGGAAGTGGGCGTTGAATGAGAAATGCAGTGGAAAAAAAAAGGTTAACATATCTTGTTGCCTATCTAATGGATTCTTTGCAAGGATTATGCAAGGTCCTTATAAACAGTGAATCTGTCTGGTTTGACTGTTTGCTGGCAGTTGGGGAAAAGACAAATACTCAGCTCTAAATCCCGAGCTGAGTCAGTTTGTAAATCTACCTCTGACTGTGACGGCTCAGACATAACTGTCAATACAACCGGAGTAATGGAATAACTGTTCTTCTATACGTATCTATCTATTTGTGTGGCAGTGTATCGGATACCGCTGGCTGACAGAGTGACTCGGGAGTCCTCTGAGAGTACATCCTGTGTCTGGCCAGCCAGCTTTCCGTTGGGATTGGTCATTCCCCAGACTCCGGGGCACAATGAGGTCACTCTGCCCGAGGGGCGGGGCACTCGCCCAGTCATTCAGAAAGGCCTCAGAGGGAACCAAACCACAGCCTTTATAGGATGATGACATTTAGCATGCCGTTGGCCGTTTGACATGTCTTTGACAGTACTACGTGGTTAGGAAACCGCTGCAGAAATAATAGGTTTTTGCACATTGTTTCTACACAGGCCTAATGACATATCTGCCAATCTGACAAAAATGTATTCTCTTTATACTGTATAATAATGTATGCATACTACATGCAGCACGGCATACTAGCTGTTCAGCCAAACAAGGCACGTAACTTACTCTTATGCGTTTTTTTTGATTTGAGTGTAAGTCTGCCTGCCTTACTGGTACATGGGGAAAGAAGTACCATTCCCTAAGACACTCTTTAAGCAGCCAGCTTTCACTCACTCCGTCTGGAGCGGACTGTCTATCCATCTATCCACCCATCAATCCGTCCATCAATCCACAAAGCAAAGAATGTAAAAAATCGATTACAGTGGAAGGCTGGTCTCGAAGCACACGAGGACCGGACTGAATGGGAATGAAGCACGGGATTAGCATTCATTCCGCAGTCGATTTCCCTATGATCACAAACTGGGGCGACAACCGTTCGCCTTGGCTCTTCACTGTTAAATAGGCTGAAGACACCACATTTTCTAACAGTAATTGTACGCTATGGATTACCGGTGTTCCCGGCAATTGTACCCACATCTCCCTCTCCCCTCCGGGCCTCTGAGTGGTATTGACTCCCTTTTGTAGTTTCTATATATGTAGCTGACGTGTTTCGCTGGGCCTTTTTGAGTGACATTGAGTTTTAACAATGGACGTCATTAAGAAGTTAAAAGTTAAAACAAAGTTAAAACAAACAAACATTTTGTCGCAAAACTGGCCAACTGGCAAAAAGGGCCAATGTGTCTTAACGCCTGGCAGAGAAAATGTGATCGTAGCTGGGTCTGTTTGTCAGTAAGGCTACTAGTAAGATGCAACTTCTGAAAGGTGCACCACAGATAAGCTATAGATGTCACACACACACACACACACACACACATGCACGCACACACACACACACACACACACATATACATATACATATATACAGTTGTTGTTGAAGAGGGAGGAAGAGGCCCCAGCTGTGAAGGCAGCAACTCATGTCTTCAAGGCTGCACTGCATGAGCTGGTTTACATATCTGAATGAAAAGAAGTAAATAAACATATGAAATTAACTTACCCTCTGGTCCTCTCCCAGAAAATGTGTGTTTCTGCAGATTCAAATATTTGTTTTAAGTACAGAGGTATAGCATTAAACTGCAATTTGACGCACTCATGGCTTCTCCAACTTGGCTTCTCCCATGAATTACCACAGAGGCATTTCTCCCTACCTCTATCACCGTCTGGCAAATTGGTTTCTCGATGATTGTTACTCTATATGTGACAATAATAAATAATAATACATAAATAAAATATAATTGTTCATGTCTACTACTCTCCACAGACTTTAAATCCATTTTCTTTTTGTTGCCTCCTAGTCCCTACTTTCAGTTGTTCGATTCTTGGTGAATTCACATGTGAAGCGCATGCATTGATTCCTCAGATCAATAAAGCGTGTGCTGAACATGGAGTTCTCTCAGCTCCGCAATGCTCACAATTGGCTCATGGCTGCTGCTGCATTCTCTTCTCACTACTGTAGTTCTTTTGATATTGTCTCTTCTCACATATTTTCAACCCCCTGCCTGATGATTAGAGGCCCATGCTTGGCATAGCAGAGATTGTCAGAGCGCATCAATTTATGAGATGCACTGGCTGCTCGGAGAACCACAAAGGGAATGCCCCTTCACTGTGCAATGCCGTCCACCACCACCACCATCAACACCATCATTATTACCACCACCTTCTTCACCACTACCACCATCCCCACCACCACCACCTCCACCACTACCGTCATCACCACTACCACCATCACCACTACCACCATCAACACCATCATTATTACCACCACCTTCTTCACCACCACCACCACCACCACCACCTTCACCATCCCCACCACCACCACCACCATCACCACCCCATCACCACCACCATCACCATCAACACCATCATTATTACCACCACCTTCTTCACCATCACCACCACCACCACCACCACCACCATCAACACCATCATCACCACCATCACCATCCCCACCACCACCACCACCACCATCATCATCACCACCACCACCACCAGCATCACCATCCCCACCACCACCACCACCATCACCACCATCACCACCACCATCACCATCCCTACCACCATCACCACCACCATCTTCAACATGACCACAACCATCACCACCACCACCGTTGTGCCACCACCACAACCATCACCACCACCATCATCACCACCACCACCACAACCATCACCACCACCATAACCATCACCACCACCACCACAACCATCACCACCACCACCGTTGTGCCACCACCACAACCATCACCACCACCATCATCACCACCACCACCACAACCATCACCACCACCATAACCATCACCACCACCACCACCACACCATCACCACCACCATCATCACCACCACCACCACCACAACCACCACCTCCACCACAACCATCACCACCACCATCATCACCACCACCACCACCACCACCTTCACCACCACCATCACCACCACCACCACCACCACCACCACCACCACCACCACCACCACCATGACCACCACCAGGACTTTGGTTTCTTTTTCAAACCCTCCTTCATTCTCTCAGTCACACGATTGTCAATGTGGCAAAACAATCCAAGCTGTGAATTCATTTTTTGCCGCATGCCATCTTGTCCTGTGAGGATAAAAATAAAAATAAAAAGCATATGTTTTGGCCATATGATGGAAATTTCTCCAGTGTCTGGGCTGCTTTTCCAGATCTCGCTTCCTTCCACCCTCCACCCACCTCCATCCTCCCACCACGTCAGCTGGGCTTAGTCCAATTTCCCCTTGACCTCCCTTGCAGCAGATACGCATCCTCCCTCATAATTTACCCAAGGTAAACCTGGCCACCCCTCTTGCGCTAACAGGAGGCCGGTTGGCATTAAAACAAGGGATGGATGTTTGTCCTCCAGTTGGTATTCAAGATGGCGCTGTTATAACCCGGGGTGGTGTTCAACTCTACACTGGGCTGTGTGTGTGTGTGTGTGTGTGTGTGTGTGTGTGTGTGTGTGTGTGTGTGTGTGTGTGTGTGTGTATGTGTGTGTGTGTGTGTGTGTGTGTGTGTGTGTGTGTGTGTGTGTGTGTGTGTCCCCCCGTCCGGGAGTGCTGTGGCTGTACTATGATCCCGGAAAGTGTGAGATGATGAAGTGTGTTTTGTTTTGTCACAGTGATGGCGCCTATACCACGGGCGGCAACTGTAAGAGGATTATAGGATTTATTAATTTATTTTGCTTGTGGGTCTGACCGGCCCTGGACCCCCCCCCCCCCCCCCCCGACGCTGCTCCACATGACCCGGCTGGACAGCAGCGTGCAGACAGTTGGTGTGCCTGCCCTCACACAGGGGAGGGACGACATCGCTGGGCCGCGGACAGGGGAGACGGTCTGAGCATAAAAGCAGTCTTGAAGCTCAAGGGCACAGACAATAGGCTCATTAATCTTCTTTTCCTTCTTTCTTTTTTTCTTTCTTTTCTTTTTCTTTTTTCTTCTCGCTACCATGTTATGTCACCGCCACTCCCCTGTGTCTCGGCTGTGTTTACGCCATTTCACCGCAGTATGATGTATCCTTTATGACCGAGGAAGGAGCGGTAGGGAGAGAGGAAGGAGCGGTAGGGAGAGAGGAAGGAGCGGTAGGGAGAGAGGGTGGGAGGGAGGGAGGGAGTAAGGGAAAAGGTGGGGTTGTGGTGGTGGTGGTGGGGGGGGAGGTGGACAGGAAGAGATTGGACGTCCTTATCTGGAGGGCTCCTCTGTCACTCCACAGCCCCCCTCCTCCTCCTCCTCCTCCCTCCCCTTTCCTCTTGAGTGGATGGATATGGAGGATTTCTATTTTTAATTCTTCCCCTCCTCAGCTGGATCAGAACCTCCCTCTCCCGGGGTAAGACAGGGCTAGCGGGGAGGGTGGGAGGGGGCTGGCAGAGAGGAATAAGCACAGTGTCAGATAAGACGTACACTCCAATCCACGGTGTCCTTTACAACCTTTTGCCACTGGAAACCCTTGCATCGTCTACAAAGACCTATAATGAAAACAATGATTTATTAATTTGCGGAGCGGTGTAAACAGTCAACTAACGACGGGTACTACAATAAACACTAAACTCTAAAAATTAATAGTACGCCCTCAACCACTTGGAAGTGGGAGGTCGGAGTGTCGGAGTGTCGGCATGGGAAACCTAATGTTATATTGTGTCATTTTTCACTACGATAACGATCTTCATTACAATGCCGCCACTGGTATTCAATCCCAGTTCAAGCTCACTGAAAGAAGGTTAGAACAATACCGTCTGTGTTCATGGTTTGAATTGCCACCACACCAATGCTCCAATGTTCAGGCAGATAGCCAGACAATCTCCTCTCACTCACTCACTCACTCACTTACTCAGTCACTCACACACACAACTTTATTTATGGTGACATTTATTTATGTTTTAGCATTGAAATTAGATTGTGAAGGGAAAAGGGCAGAATTCCTTCTGAAGATTGTACCGTTCATCCCCCTGCTGTCGAAAACATGTAAAGACCATTTGCAGCCAAATTATTTTTGACAATTATTTAGTAATGGACTTCTTTTAGTAATGGACCTCTTTTATATAGCAAAGCGCTTTACAAGTCATGCCTCACATTCACCCATTCATACACACATTCAACCACCGACGGCGGAGTCAGCCATGCAAGGAGACAGCCAGCACGTCAGGAGCAGTTAGGGTTACTTGCACAAGGACACCTTGACCGTTTTTGCTAGGAGGAGCTGTGGGATCGAACCAGCGAACCGCTCTACCTCCTGAGCTACACCGCCGCCAGTAGTAGTAAAACATTTACCAAACACGAACAGATGACTACTACTGACTAACAATAACAGATGGCTAACTGTATTCGAAGTCCTTAGTTTTACCATGTGGAATATATTATATTCTATAAATGTGATCATTTGAAAAAAAATATGTTATCATTTCACAACACTTTGTGAATGCCAGCCTTCTTTCTTTCTATTCACCTCTGGATCTTAACGAATCTCGGTCAGGTTGTCGGTCAGGGCACAGGTGTAGCGCTGGGGTACCGTGGCGTCACATGGAGGTTGTAAGATATTGAGGGATGAGAGAGAAGAACAGAGGGCCCCCTGAAGAGGAACCCTCTGTTCTCAGCAGCACCACCTTTGGGGTGTGCACTCGTGTCCGTCTATTACCTGTAGAGTTATTCTTCTGTATTTCTTTCTATCAATAATTTAATCAAGACTAAGTGCTCTCCATGGATATACTGAAGCCTAGCCCGAGCCTAATCCTTTTTATAAAAACAAATTCCTTTTTATTTTTATTTTTGGGCTGGCTGAACACTAGTGCAACTTGCATGCATATTTCAGACGCCATGCATAACAGACCACAGATGGTTCTCTGTGTTGCATGTTGAAGTTATTTGCAAAAACTGTACGTTTAGATGTTATGTCTGTTCCAATTGTAGTCTGCACGTACATTGTCAGTGTGTCTGTGTGTGTCAGTTTGTGTGTGTGTGTGTGTGTGTGTGTGTGTGTGTGTGTGTGTGTGTGTGTGTGTGTGTGTGTTCTTCACATGTCATTTTAGGTTTGTGATGATGGAGAGCTAGACACAGCCCATCTCTGTTGCAGGACAACAGTTTAAACCTACATGCCTGGGCCTGGCACCATGGCCTTTTTTTGGAGAGGGGGGGGGGTTATAAACAATCTCCCTTTGTCCAGCACGGGGGCACAAGCACCCTCTGTTGCTTCTGCCTCAGTGATCTGCACAACCCCCCCCCCCCATCTCTCTCAGTGCCTCAGCCTCTATCAGGCATGGCTCTGTTGGTGCGTGCAGCCACCATCCTAGTTATCAAACTGTTCGCTTACAGGCTGCTGATTTCATTCCAGCCATGTGATGCCGGCCAGACACTGGTGTCATTTTGTCTGGCCGCCCCCCCCTCCCCATCCTGTTTTATTGACCCAATAAAGACAGTCCTTGTGTCGTACATGCAGCCTTATGAGATCTTAATGCACTATGTCCAGGAAACAGTATTTGATCATATAGCTGAGGTGAAATGGTATTTTTTAATTTTCGGTTCGGTGGGACTCTTGGTCATTATTTACCATATGCTTTACCCTGATGCAATAGAGGGCAACAATGATTTTGCTAAAGGTTCAAACAGACGTAGTTGCCTGTTAATAATAAGACACATTGTCGATACGGATTGGATTGTTCTTATACTTCCTACTTTTTGGTATTTTGAATTTCCATAGTATTTTTCAATTGAAAATATGTTGCATTCAATGACCTGTGCATCACAATGTGAAACTTTAATGATTTATTGTGTGTGGCAATGTTCGCAACCTAACCGTTCTTCTGTCTGTACCGCCCTTTCCTCCATGCAGATGACCTTATGTCTGGACTGTTCAGGAAGCCCATGAGTGACGACGGTGACCTTTACACATCCTTGCTGTCCAATCAGAACTTCCCCATGAGCCAGGAGGCCTCCTACCTCTCGGAGGACCTGAAGCCCAGCAAGACTTCCTCCAGCTCGTCTTCCCACCACCAGTTCTCCTCCCCCACCTCCTCCTCCTCCAAGACCACCTCCTACCTGGAGGAGGACTTGCCCAGGTCCCTGCTAAGCTCGGACAAGACGGAGCCCTACAACTACATGGACATCAGCCACGGGGACGACCTGCTGGGCCAGCAGCCCGACTCACTGGACGGATGGATGGACATTAAGGTGTCGTCGACGTCCGAACACGACTCTCTGGGTGGCTACATAGACCAGATCCCTGGAAGAGATGTAGAGGATAAGGAGGAGGATAAGGAGGAGGAGGAGGAGGAGGAAGAGGAGGAGGAGGAGGAGGAGGACGAGAACCTGGGCCCAGCGTTGGACTCCCACTCCTTCCCCTACGTGGAGGAGCCGTCCGACGAGGAGCTGTCGGACTACCGCTCCTACCGGAACCTGGGGGGCACCTCAGAGACGGCCAGCCCCGTGAAGATCACCCTGACCCAGTCCATGACCCCGGTGTTAGAGTCCGAGAGTCAGCCCCCACCGCGCTCCTCGCCACTCGGCGGGTCAGACCGTGAAAACGTCCTGAGCGTGGGCATGCAGGGGGTTCCCACGGTGACGCTGTCTGAGCCCGAGGACGACAGCCCCGCGTCCACACCCAGTGCATCACCGACAGGCACGCACACACACACACACACACACACACACACACCACACACACCACACACACACACACACACACACACACACACACACACACACACACACATGGATACACACACACATTAAGGTTTGCAGCTTCAAATCATATTCTATCTTCTCATTCAATCATTTATTTTATAATATAATCATCCATTCTTATCCATTCTTTTCCATTGCAGATCCAGATTTCCCTTCGCATGAAATGTACAACACTAATACGGTGAAGCGTGCGCCTCCCAAGAATAGCTCGGCCACCGCGGCCGCCAGCAAGGAGCTGGAGGCCCGCAAGGAGCTGGAGGCCCGCAAGGAGCTGGAGGCCAGCAGCAACGACTCGGGAGATTCTGAGATTGAGCTGGCGTCCGAGGAGCCCATCCTCAGCCAGACGTCCCCCGGCACCAAGACCAGTAGCGGCCCCTTCTCCCAGCCTGCCGCCGTCAGCAAGAGCCCCGTCACCCCCCCGGGCAACCCCTTCGACCTCCCCCCGTCCGCCAAGGGGGGGTTCAGCCCGACCGGCAATCACGGCGCGCCCACCTCCTACAGCATCCTGAGGGAGGAGCGGGAGGCGGAGCTGGACAGCGAGCTCTTCATCGAGTCCGCGTCTGAGGAGAGTCCCAAGAGGGAGCAGGGCGCAGGCGGCCCCAAGCAGGCCGTCAACGTCCCGTCTCCCCTGGTGCCCAGCAGCAGCGCCGCCTCCGCCGCCCCCGCCACCCACGCCGCCCACGCCGCCCCCGCCGCCCCTGCCGCCCCCCAGGCCCGCCCCTCTCCAGAGGAGAAGGCGCCCGCAGAGCTCCCGGGCGTCAAAGCGCCCGGCGGCGAGGCCATCAAGGCACCGGCGGTGAAGACGCAGGAGGAGGACAGGCCCAGCAAGCCCAAGCCCCCCACTGCTGCCGTGCCCCCAGAGGTGCGCTCTGTGGAGAAGCCCCCCCTCCAGGAGGAGGCGGGGAGCCCAGCGGAGGCCGGCGGCGAGGCCAAGGGAGACCCGGAAAAGCCGCCCAGTGTTGTCTACCTGCAGAACTTTGACAAACAGAAAGGTGGGTCCCTCCCATTTAACGTATGGTCCGCAACATTTAGTTGTGACATAGGAATGTAAACAGAAGGCCAACAAAAACCTAACCTCAGTCCCACTGGTGGAAGTCTTTAGGTTATTCTTTCAGATATTTGTTAATGGCTCTCTAGTTCAACCTAGTTCTGCTAAATCATATCGTGGCTAGGCTTTTGCACTGATCGTCTGAGCTAGAA
>CM051016.1:20933966-20996466 GCA_027704905.1 Muraenolepis orangiensis
TTGGCTCTGGATGCGGTTAACCCTTAAGATATACAGTGGGTAGAGGCCTGAGGCCCTTAAGCTTACAGTTGTCAGTGAAGTGACGATATGGGATTAGGTCACATTGAAGACCACAAGCATCCCTATTCGTGTGCACACGCTCATCTCCGGGCACCAAAAAACCGCAGTTCATCCCAGTGCCCTTAAAGTCTGCAGAGTTGGCACGCGGCTGCGGAGGCTGCGGCGATGGGGTTCAAGTGTGCATTACTCTTGAGGATATTATTAGCGGTGTGGGCTGCTTGAAGCGGTGTTGTTGAGATCACACGTGTTTCATTTGGGGCCCAGCTGAAACTAGCGTCAAAATAAATAAATGAATGAATGAAAGAAAACCCAACAACGTGAGTGGCACGAGTCTCTGCCTCTGTAAAAACAGGCAACTGAATAGGGGCCACAGTGGGCGGTTTTACCAGCCGAAAACGGTAGCCCCGTAAAAACGAGGATGGGACCCTGTGACTTTCAGGTTGGCATTTGCTACCTGAAATTTGCTGAGTTATCCTAACGCAATCCTCCCTGGCACTGTGACAGCGGGGGGGGGAGGGGTATTGCTTTCTGCTTTGAAGATAGTAACAGCCGGTACGTGGACCTCGCACTGTGTTTGTTTTCAAGGCGGTAATGTCTCACCAGCACTTATGTGTGTGTGTTTTGTTCACGTGTCAAGGTAAACCTGTTAGCGGCTAGCATGGTCATTGTCCCATTGTGTTGAAGGGAGTGGCTGTCGGTGTGTGTTGGGAGGGGAGGGGCGCAGGGGGGGGGGACAGTATTATGTGCTTCCTAGTCCCCCAGATTTAGAGCACATGAGTCCTTTTGCAGTTCCCAAAGGACTCTTACACCCCTCCCACTCCATCTTTCTCTTTCAGCCCCTCCCTTCTCGCTCTCTATCTCTCTCTCTCTCTCGCCCTATCTCACTTGCCCTCTCTCTCTCTCTCTCTCTCTCTCTGCATCTCCATCTCTCAGTGAGCGGGGGATAGAAAATGGAGCACGGTAACTATGGCAACTGCATCAGCAGGCAGGTGCTCACCGGATCCATCGCAAATGCCGTTGTCATCTCTCTCTCTCTCTCTCGGCCATTTTACGGCGTCTGCTGCTCGCGACGTGGAACCAATTCGATGTATATTCAGATGATCAATAAATTATTGACAAGATGTTCTCTTTTTTTTGTTCTGGTGGAAGGAGACTCCTCTCCACCATTTTGAACACACTGGAGGCGTTATGTTAGTCTATGCCTGGCTGCCTTTGTCTCTTGTCCACAGGGCTGAGCCGGGGTGTGTGTGTGTGTGTGTGTGTGTGTGTGTGTGTGTGTGTGTGTGTGTGTGTGTGTGTGTGTGTGTGTGTGTGTGTGTGTGTGTGTGTGCCTGTGTGTCTGTGTGTGTGCCTGTGTGTGTGTGTGTGTGTGTACCTATGTATATATGTCTGTGTGTGTGTGTCTCGACACCGGGATATATTTTTGTTCTTTGGCAACCGCTCCCTTCACCCCCCTCCTCTCCGTCTCCTTCCACCCACCCACCCACCCTACCGCCACAGCCCCCACCCCCCAGCTCAGGCAGCCAGTGATTGGCCGATGCATGCGTGGCCCCTCCCCTCCAGTGTGAGAGGAGGGAGGCCTGCTTGCTTTCCTTTTGTCTGTGCATAAAGCAGCTGCCTCTTTCCCTGTACAGCCATGGGAGCCGCAGGTCAGTAACACACCATTCGACAGCTCAGCTTCGCTGCAAGCTTCTCTCTTTTTTCGCTCTCCCCGGCGCTTTTACTGTCGCCTGTGCCGGTCTGTCCAGCAAGACTTTCGCACAGCAGCACTGTCCTGTCTGTCTGTCTGTCTGTCGGTCGGTCGGTCGGTCGGTCTGTCTGTTTGTCCTGCTCTCTCTGTCTGTCCGTTGTTACAGCTGCTACCCGCTTTGCCTGCTATATTTGTGTGTGTGTGTGTGTGTGTGTGTGTGTGTGTGTGTGTGTGTGTGTGTGTGTGTGTGTGTGTGTGTGTGTGTGTGTGTGTGTGTGTGTGTGTGTGTGTGTGTGTGTGTGTGTGTGTGTGTGCGCTCCTCTCAGAGCAACTACAGTCTGATACACTGAATATGTATGAATGACTGAATGTGTGTCTTTGTTTTTTTGGTTTGGTTTTTGTTGAACAGAAATGCAATGTTTTTTTTTTTTAATTAAGGCCCCCCCCCTTAATGTATAAGGGGGGGGCCCTTAATTTGTAATGTAAATAAGGGTTTAGGAGGGTGTAAGGCACCAACCGCGACGGCTCCAGAGGCTGCCAGGTTCTGAAACATCTCCTCATTGTGTGTAGACATTAGACATGCCATTGTTGGTCGCTCTGTAGCGACATGTACATGAGTGTGTCCGGTCTATGTGTCCATGAACGAGCGAGTCGGTCTGGTGATCCGGGAAGAGACGGTTCTGGTCGCCGGTCGAGCGAGCGTCCCCTCCAGTAGTTTCCGTTCGCCTCTCGGCATCCGCCCCATGTCTCTCTGTAGAAAGTAAAGATCGCCATCATCGCTATGCCACTCACAGCTCATCGCGGCTAAAATTAGACCGTGGGCTAGCAGGCGGACAACCGTGATGGGCTCAGGGAGGCAGAGAGGAGGACAACCCAGGGGACTGGAGCAATTTACTACTTGACAAAAATGTGACTGTTCCTCTTCTTGCTCTTCCTAATTAGCTCTCTTGGAGTTTCAGGTGCCGGCAGGAGCGGGTGGGGTGGAGGAGGGTGGGTGTTTCGAATGAATGCCTTTCCTTGAGGATGGTGGAGGGAGGAACATGGTGGCTGTTCAGCAACAGAGGTGAACCATAACACCCCCCAGCATGTCTCCACACAGTCATGGAAACCAACCTGTTACCGGGTACCAACCGGCCATAACACCACAACACACTTCCGTGAGGTCTGGTCCACTGGGAAGATCCTCCGCCGGGTTGGGCTCTATCTGGGCTCGTCTGAAGGCTTTGTCTCGCCGGCTTCCGGGTGTTTTGATTGACAGCCTTCCCTGTGCCACATAAGAAGGGAAGAGAACCACTGCTATTTCATAAGGAAGGTACATTTTTGGACAGCGGTCACACACTAGCACTAGTCTTGCGCCAAGTCCTCGTCATCCTTCAGGGATGACCGTAGTGCGCCGGTCGGCGCTGGGTCACATTGAGCCGCTATCTGTCCCCCCTGCTGATAAGCGCGTCTACTTCTGCTACCGTCCTCGCAGAACCGCGAGTCAATCATTGACTTTGGGTTCTTGCGTGTGTGTGTGTGCGTGCGTGCGTGTGTATAATGTATGTTTGAGAGCACGCCAGGTGTCCGTCACCGCCGACGACAACACACCAAAGAGATAAGAACTTGCAGTGGTCTTGTTTGCTGCTGTTTTTACACTTTTTTTACATCCACAACCCTTAGGTTCTGCACAAATTGCTCTAAACATAGCGATGCAAATAGGCCAAAAGGATAATAAATAAGTTTTCTCCTTGATGCCTTTACGCCATCTTTAGAATCAGTGCATCTCTGCCTTAACGCGATGGAAGAGCTGGGTTAGGAAGCTGGGTTACGACGGCGTCACATGACAGCCACCCTCCTGGGACATCGGGTGCTGAGCAGCTTCCAGATATTTGACCCAAATATGTGTTGAGTGGTGCAGAGCGCCCTAATCCAGTTAGAAAATGATAGGGCCTAGTTCTGGCAGGCTGCTTGGGTGGTGGTGGTGGTGGTGGTGAGGGACGAGAGAGCAAAAGGAGGGCTATGGTGTGTGTGTGTGTGTGTGTGTGTGTGTGTGTGTGTTCCTTGGCGTCGGGCGCTAACCTCCTCTCCTCTCCTGCCTCTCCCCCAGCTATTGACCTGCTCTACTGGAGGAACGTGAAGCAGTCAGGAGCGGTGTTCAGCAGCGTGCTCCTGCTGCTCTTCTCCCTCACCCAGTTCAGCGTGGTCAGCGTGGGTGCCTACCTGGCCCTGGCCGCCCTCAGTGCTACCATCAGCTTCAGGATCTACAAGTCTGTCCTGCAGGCGGTGCAGAAGACCGATGAAGGACATCCCTTCAAGTGAGTCAGGGGAACACAGTGGAACGGGAATAAGTGATGTGACCCTTGAAATGAAAGTGGCAAATCAAATAATCGAAAATAGCGTCTTACTGATTGGCTTAATTTGGTGTCGGATGACGTGAGGTGATGTGGTGGCACCGATCTAAACCAATCAGAAATCAGGTTTGCCGATCCCTGCGGTTTTCTTTTCCACTCCTGCCCCGGCTACGATTTCAATGCGAACCGACGACACGTCATGAATCAATGTGTTTCTATCCGGTTCTGCGCTTCCAGATCCTTCCTGGAGGTGGAGATCGCACTCTCCCAGGACCAGATTGGAAAGTATGCCGACAAGATCATGCTCTACAGCAACACCTGTATGAAGGAGCTCCGCCGGCTGTTTCTGGTGCAGGATCTGGTGGACTCACTGAAGGTAAGGCCGAGCGTCAGTCATGAACGCACGTCGCACACCGCTCCCCCCGTTCCGCATCAGCTACGTTCGTCTAGATAGATAGATAGATATATTTATCCTGAGGGAAATTGTTGTGCAACAGTCGCAATACATTCATAGAGACGTTTCTGTAGCTATAGGTTGTTTTTTTTTACCGGATGGGGTCGCTGGCCCCAAGCCCAACCCCCATCTCCGGGGGAGGGTTTTGGAGTTGGCTTGTTAGTCCTCTTCCCACGCCTATTGTCTTCCAGGTGGTGGATTGCAGCCTCATACCACGTGAGGCCAGACAGGCTGAGGGTTGTGTACAAGCTGTCTCGGCACGTCAAGCGCAACCAACTCCTGCTACTGTGTATTGAAAGCGGCACTAGGCGAGCTAACCCTACCAGCAACGCAAGACAGTCATAGACTGTCAATTCATAGAGAGGAACAGAGAAATTTCAAAATAAAAATAAGATGGGATGAGGTGTATTACAGATAAAGTGCAATGTTGAACAAGTAAAACAAATAGTATAGTGTATAGTATAGCGGCGATATGACACGTAATGTGCAGTTAGCTCCTCCTCTTAACATGTACTGTATGTTGCTTTTTCTTTGTGTGTGTGTGTGCGTGCGATATTCCAGTTTGCGGTTCTTATGTGGCTTCTGACCTACGTGGGTGCCCTCTTCAACGGCCTCACACTACTCATTCTGGGTAAGGCTTCTCACGTTCCCTGTGGTGCGCCTCCACGCTTCCATGAATGAGCGGCGCTAATGGTTCATAACAACACACCCTTGTCAATTCCCAGTGCGGCACCTTCAGCCGCTGTGACGGTTAGCTTGGCGAGAGCTCCGTCTAGTTACTGCACACGTGTCACGCAGCCCAATGGAGTCGATCGTTTACAGGCAGCCGTTTCATACGGTTTAAAGCGAACAGCTGCGACGCAGCCCTTGTGCATTATGGACGCCATTCGGACACAACGAGGGCATTACAAAATGTATTATTCTTCTTGAACCGTGTTGGTAACCCATGGTCAAGAGGCGCCGTTTGTATTCATTCTACTCCTGGTCTTCTCCCGTCTCTCTCTCTCTCTCTCTCACCAGCTGTGATTTCCATGTTCACCATGCCCGTGGTCTACGAGAAGCACCAGGTATAAAACTACTATGATGCATTGTTATACAGAGTTAAGAGTGCCTTATTACCACGCTGATGGGAACATGTTGACCCAGCGTCTCCTCATTCCACTTCCACAGGCACAGATTGACCAGTACGTAGGCCTAATACGTACCCAGGTCAACTCGGTGGTGGGGAAGTAAGTGTTTTGACGTTTCACTGATAAACCAGTGTTTAAATGTCTTTATTTATTATTATTATTATTAAATGTCGCATCCAATGTTAAATGACACATGAAGATCACTCCATAAATGGTGCTCTGTATGGTGTGTTATTTTTTTTGTTTTCCTCTCAGGATCCAGGCCAAGATTCCCGGGGCCAAGCGAAAGGAGGAGTAAGATCCACACACACACACACACACACACCCCCCGGCCCTCGCTGTCCGGCGGGGCAGTGCGCTCCAGCCCAGAGGCGAGGCGGCGTCGTGCTCAGTCTGTCTGGGGTGAGGGAAAAAGGCCCAGTCATCATCCGTGGGGCATAGTGCTGTGTCATCATGCTGTTCTCTTAAAAAACACAAACACACACACACACACAACAAAAAAAGCAAGCAAGCGCACCCACTGAAGAAGCCCTCATCTTTACGGCCTTTAGCGGTTAATGCATTAAGACACACACACACACACATACAGTAAAAGGTAGACAACAATTTTTTTTTCCCCTTATCTTTTGTGTTGCTTGTTATTAAGTGCATGAAGTCGAGCCTTGAGTAAATCATATTTGATATATATTCCGCCGTGCAGTTTTTTTTAAATAACGCTACATGTTTGTTTTTTTGCAGTGCTTACAAACTGTAAGGTTCAGCACAAAACAATGTTAAGATACTGCGATGTTAAGATACTGCGTTTGTGTTTGGGAGCCAGCCAGGCGGGGTGGGGGGCGGGGCTTCTCTTGGTATACGTCATTAACTATAAATGTTGAGACGGTTTCCTTTTTTTGGTGTTTTCCCAGCATCATTTAACAATAAGCGTCTTAGATGTGGTAATTGTAGGGTTTTGCTTTTGTATAACCATAAAAGAAAAAAGGAACAAATACACAAGCTGATGTTTTAGGTACGGTTGTTCGACGCCCATGAAGACAAGGAGTATTATCTGGTGATATTGAGCTTTGTTTGAATACATGTCCAACTTTGTACTATGTTCAACTTTACTCAATGTAGTTCTTAGACCCCCCCCCGACTCTTAACTATTTGCACTTACAGTATGTATTTAATTACAAGAATAAGAAAACAATAAATGTACCTTGATGTATGTTTTGATGTATCTTTCTGCCAACTTCCGTCAATCAAGGATCCGCTTTGAATCCACTGATTTTGGTCAAACTGGACTTGGGGGGGGGGGATAACTATACGTTAAGGTGCTTGCAACACCCAACTATAGAAGCTAGTCACCCCCAACAACACAGATTCAACGACTCAACATAAAAACATAACCCCACAATCCAACAGCAAAGTACCACAAACGGGTGTGGCCCATTAGCCAGATGTGCGAGCTCCTCTATGCCGTTGGGAGGAAGACAATATTTTGGAATATGAGGTATTTGGCTTGAGTTCACATTACAAGAAGGAGATTGACAAGTCTTCTTTTTTTTCCGAAACAGAAAGTATTTTTATTAGCCCACCGAGGCACGTCTAGGAGGGTTCAGTACGGCAGCAACGTGCTCCTGGACAAACATTTTTCAAACAATCACAACACACTTTCAAACAACTTTGTGTGAGTGTATAAAAAGGAAAAGAATGACAGGCGCTTACAATACAAACGGACGTATAACAGCTGAAAAGCGCTCGTTCTGCATCAGTGGAACAGAACCAGGGGTACAAAGCAGACCTAGACCCATCAGTTGTTGAGCAGAATGAGGGGATGAGACCGGAAGAGGACACCGTTGGCCCTCTCCTCCTCAGGCGGAACAATGACCATCTTCAGCGTGGGATCCACCTGAACACACACACAAAAACCCACGCTGTTGAAACGTGCACACAGGACAGGACCACAAATGAACAGGCAGTAGTGAGCCGTTACGGCCTTATCCTCGTGGTCCCACCTGGTTCCATTGTCCCGGCTTCTGGTAGTAAACAGGCGCGCAGTCTTCTCTGGCCCGGCCACACAGCCTGTAGGACGCAAAGCCAGTAATATCAGTGAGTGCCACCCAGATAGGTTGTTTAGAGTCTAAAAGAGCTTTTTTAATTCGATTTGTTTATGTTTAGCAGACGACCTGAGGAGGCTCTCTCGACAGTCCTCCTGCAGGCCGGCCGTTTGGTGGGAACTGAGGTGCATGGCACCCCGGGGCCCCTCGGACAACAGGGGGTTGATGGCCGCTCGCAACGCGTTGATCTGAGAGAGAGAGAGACAGAGAGAGAGAGAGACAGACAGAGTTTAATCAACGGTGGAAAGTGACTGGAGCAAACAAAACAAAGGGTTCCGTGTTAATGACAGCGTAAACTAAAGAAGTCACCTCCATGATGTCCTCTACATCGAAGCGGGTGTCGAAGGCCAACTCGATGTCTTGCTCCTGCAGCACCGGCTGCAAGGTGCTGCAGTTCCACCCGAGGCCACAGAGGGCGCCCGTATAGCAGCTCCTCTCTGTGTTGGTGCTATAAAATTACAGCAGGGCAGAGGGTGCAATTATGTGGTGATGAGGGGAAAGGTCTAATCTTTTTGAGTAAACATGAGTAAAAGCCTCTTGTCTTACCGTAGCTCCATCTTTGGGGTGAAGAGCATGGTGACTAAAGCAGACATACCTGCAATGTCTGGCATGAGAGTGGTCTGCTGCAGTACAAAATTTGAACCTAACACACACACACACACACACACACACAAACACACACACATATACACTGTACTGGGGTCTCTGCGGCATTTACATGTTAAATGATCAGGTGATGTGCGAGGGCATACTGTAAGTGTTGACCGACACCAATCCGGCCACCAGCATCCTCTGGTGTTTGTGCTGAGGGTTCGCATTGATGAACCAAGAATTGATGCTGCTCTTCTCCAGGGACACCAACCTGGGGGACACGCAATACAAACAGAGCGCCGCAGTTCACGTGAGCCGTTTGGGCTTCATGAGGCGACCCAAGCGATAACACGGTAACGTACTTGTAGTTGGTGCACCGGCTGAAGCTATGGAAGGCAACTTTATAAGAGCTTTGGGGTCCGTTCACACGCACCTACAGCGAGACAACAGAAGACAGAGAGACATGATAAACCATCACCACTGAGGCCGATCGGGGTGTGGCCACAGCTTGTAGCCATGCCATAAAAAAAAATAAAAATAAAAAAAAGACAATCGCCAAGTGAACCGGGCTGCTACGGTGGCGCCATCTGCTGGACAAATTGGCACGATAACATAAGGCTGAGACAGGCGCCCCTCATGTGGACAGTCTGAATAGTGACACATTTTGGCACTTTCTACAAGACGCCTAGTGTCAAGCGGGACTAGTGTGTCTTTGCCTTGGTCTTGAGATTGAACTTGGAATCTTTGAAGCAGGCCAGCAGGTGGTCTATGAGCTCCTTCTCCGTCTCCTCCTGCTCCCGACAGGAGCTGCTGGTGTAGTTTGGGACGTAGGTTCCGTCCGCCATGTCTTTGTAAAGCGACGTCACAATATCGTGGTTTTGCTGAAAGCACAACAAACAGTGTCGCATTAGTCCATGGTGTCACCGAGGAATATTAACTATATTAACTAGAATATTAATTTTTAATATTAACTCGTATCTTGGGTATCGTTTGCCCGTTGTTTCCTTCTTAATGCCAGGGTGACCTTTGAAGCTGAACCGTTCTTAACTCTAAAGAATGATCCTTGGCCTAATTGTTTTTGTTTTATATTATTGCTGCTTCAATCCAGTGGTTCCACTAGACACTCTTTGAAGAGGCTGGATTATCCACCGAGTGGATAGCTTTTACGACGCACACTTATATAAATCACACACACACACTAGTATAGCTCCAGCCCTAAAAAAAAAAAAGGGAATATTATTATTATTCCAACCAGTTAGTGTAAAGTCAGCCTCGGTCTGTCTCGCCGTCTCTCACGGTGGACAGCAGGTATCAAAGTGCGACTGAAGTATTTTCCTTATAACCAAATACAAAACTGAAAGATAATTCAGCCATCCCATGTTTGGCCTGGCCTTTACCTAATGAAGCGTTCCGACATGGCGTCTGGTCGGGCCAGGCTGTAGGGAAGGGATATCTCGCTCCCGCCTCGTCATTCTCTATGCAGACCCCTGACCTTGGGAGACCCTGGGCCCCTCCTAACCCTAGCCACACACTGAACGCTGCTGCTCCGTCACCTTGGAGTTGAAGCACTCCGCGGCTGTGGCAGCGTGGCCCTCCTTGACCATGACATCCGCCACGTTGACGCTGCCATCGACCTCGTTGGCGCCGCCCTCGGTGGCGATGTACAGCTCCACACGCATGACCCCGTGCAGGATGGAGTAGAGCGACACGATGGCCGAGTGGCCCCTCGTCAGCGCGATGTAGCGGTCGTGGGCACTGCTGCTCCAACGCTCCCCCAGGATCTGGGACTGGGCGGAGGGCCGCATGCCCACCACACAGAACTCATGGGCCTGGGGGAACCCAACACAACAACAATAGATTTGGAAACACTGGGAAACACTGGCTTTGTAATCGTCACATCATGCCGATTCACTCGGGCCCAAGATAAATAACACTTTATTAATAGTTATCCATCCATCTTAGGCCTGAGAAAAAACAAATGGCGTTGAGTAACAACGGGGGGGGGGGTTACCTGGAAGGGTTGAGCGGCGAGGTCGGGAGGAAGCTCTCGCAGGCTGCTGCAGGAGACAGAGGCCGTGTTGCCAAAGTCCACAAAGAACACCTGCGGGGAGAACCCCAGCGTCCTCCATCACTGTACATATCTGATCACGTTTACTGTAGTACAGGGATGAAGGCGTGGAACCTGGTGTGGAACCTGCTGTCTACCTGCAGGCATACCCTCACAGCAAGAAGCCTAGCTCCCTTCCTGCTGTAATAAATAACCTACATAAATATTTACTATTCATATTTATGTCAATCATGTTAATATCAACATGCATGTGTTCAATGTACATCATAGTCTTTAGCTCCTGCAGTATGCTACAGATTTCGACTGAATCACTATATGAAAGAAATTATGATTATGTCAGCAAGGCAATCAATTTACCCCCCCCCCCCTCCTTCCCCATTAATAACGATCTGCTCCAACAGTAATAAAGAAATAGCTAGCATACAATTGGTTACATTAGTTTGAGCTTCATTTTGTTTTCATGCAGCGCCCACCTCCACCGAGCTGCCGTGCACGTGCTGGACGTTAGCGCGGTAGTAGAGGCACTCCTGGCCCTCCAGGTAGGGGGCCAGACACAGCCGGTTGGGGTACAGGGACACGGAGATGGGCAGCAGCTTGCGGCCGTTGATTTCTGTGGTCAGCCGTGTCTGCTTCTGCATGCTGGCCTCGTCTGCCCGGAAACCCCAGAACTGGCCCACATCCATCACCTGGAACCCCAAAGGGACAGCCAAGGCTTGGTTGTTACTGGGTCGTATCAACGTTCTAGTCTCACTGGGTTGTACCGAGGCTGTATTCTTACTGGGTTGTGCCGAGGCTGTATTCTTACTGGGTTGTACCGAGGCTGTATTCTTACTGGGTTGTACCGAGGCTGTATTCTTACTGGGTTGTACCGAGGCTGTATTCTTACTGGGTTGTACCGAGGCTGTATTCTTACTGGGTTGTACCGAGGCTGTATTCTTACTGGGTTGTACCGAGGCTGTATTCTTACTGGGTTGTACCGAGGCTGTATTCTTACTGGGTTGTGCCGAGGCTGTATTCTTACTGGGTTGTACCGAGGCTGTATTCTTACTGGGTTGTACCGAGGCTGTATTCTTACTGGGTTGTACCGAGGCTGTTGCAACACATTTTTCTGTTAAATACAATAATTGGGGCCTTTCACAATTGCTGAGCCTTAACCAAAATCGTGATCTCAATGAATATGAATTGAATTGTGCAGGACTTCTGATTCAGATTCTTGGTAGGATCCCCCCCACGGTAGCGAGTCGGGACGGTACACAACACAGACCTCTGTGATGTTGACCATGAACATCTGGGTGGGCGGCAGCTTCTCTGGCACCACGGTGCTGCTGAGGACCCCCACCGGGCACACCGTGTTGTTCTGGAAGTCCACGTTCACCCTACGGAGAGAACCCAACCAAAAAAACACAAAACAAGGCCCACAGTGAGGTATGAATCTTTAGATTGACATACGGTTGCCTACGCATCAATCAAGGATGTAACCGATAGCATAATATACATATACAGTACGTGAAGGAGTTTTAAAGGACGTTATTACGTACCGGTTATACTTCAGATGGGAGACGGGTCTGCCGGCGGCACAGGCCTGCACCTCGTCGCTGTGGTGAGCAAAGACTTCCAGAGGCTGCTTCTGGTGGGCCAGGAACAGAGCCAGGGTCACCTCGGTCAGCACACCGGAGGCCTGGGCGGTCTTGTTGAACTCCACATACGCTCTGGTAGGGGACGAATGATTAACTCTCCTCCCCACCTCTGTACCACTTTCTCTTATTCTGACACATTCATGTGGTATGCAATGTCGCAATAAAAAGTGATTTTATGAAAATCGACATTTGTTTGACACTTGTAGTGTGACTTTACCCATGTATTTCGAAAAGCAATAGCACAAATACAATGCATTAGTCTTATTAGCTTGTAGGATAAGGGTTTTTAATAGCTGGAGCAGTACTCACCTGGATCCGTCAAAGAAAATGGCTTTGACTTGGCCACACTGGCGGAACAGAGACTGTAGCTGCTTGAAGTACAGGAAACTGTATTGAGGCAGGTTCTTCACCTGAGGACAAAACAGACCCACATCTAGTTGACAACTTTACATCCATCCATCCATCCATCTTCTCCCGCTTATCCGAAATCGGGTCGCGGAGGCAGCAGCTCCAGCAGGGGACTCCAAACTTCCCTCTCCCTGGCATCATCGACTAGCTCTGACTGGGGGATCCCGAGGCGTTCCCAGGCCAGTGTGGAGATGTAATCACCCCACCTGTACCTCGGTCTGCCCCGTGGTCTCCTCCCAGTTGGATGTGCCTGGAAAACCTCCCTCGGGAGGCGACCAGGAAGCATCCTTACTAGATGCCCGAACCACCTCAACTGGCTCCTTTCTACGCGAAGGAGCAGCGGCTCTACTCCGAGTCTCTCACGAGTGACTGAGCTTCTCACCCTATCCCTCAGGGAGATACCAGCCACCCTCCTGAGGAAACTCATTTCGGCCGCTTGTATTCGCGATCTCGTCCTTTCGGTCATTACCCATTGCTCATGGCCATAGGTGAGGGTAGGAACGAAGACTGATCGGTAGATCGAGAGCTTTGCCTTCTGGCTCAGCTCTCTTTTGGTTACAACGGTGCGCCAAAGTGCACCCAATACCGCTCCCGCTGCACCTATTCTCCTGTCAATCTCACGCTCCATCCTCCCCTCACTCGAGAACAAGACCCCGAGATACTTGAACTCCTTCACTTGGGATAAGGACTCCCTCCCTACTTGGAGTAGACAATCCACCGGTTTCCTGCTAAGAACCATGGCCTCAGATTTGGAGGTGCTGATCCTCATCCCAGCCGCTTCACATTCTGCTGCAAACCGATCCAGTGAGTGCTGAAGGTCACATACTGATGACGCAAACAGGACCACATCATCTGCAAACAGCAGTGATTCAATCCTGAGCCCACCATACTGAAACCCCTCCCCTCCATGACTACGCCTTGAAATCCTGTCCATGAAAATCACAAACAGGATGGGTGACAAAGCGCAGCCCTGGCGGAGGCCAACACCCACTGAGAACAGGCCTGACTTTGTACCGAGAATCCGGACACAGCTCTTGCTTTGGGAGTAGAGAGATTGGATGGCCCTCAACAATGACCCCCGCACCCCATACTCCCGCAGCACCCCCCACAGTATTTCCCGAGGGACCCGATCATATGCCTTCTCCAAATCTACAAAACACATGTAGACCGGATGGGCATACTCCCAAGCCCCCTCCAGGATCCTTGCAAGAGTGAAAAGCTGGTCCGTTGTTCCACGACCAGGGCGGAAGCCGCATTGTTCCTCTTCAATCTGAGGTTCGACTATCGGCCGAACCCTCCTTTCCAGCACCTTGGAGTAGACTTTCCCAGGGAGGCTGAGTAATGTGATACCCCTGTAATTGGCACACACCCTCTGGTCACCCTTTTTGAACAGGGGTACCACCACCCCCGTTTGCCACTCCTCAGGCACTGTCCCAGACTTCCACGCAATGTTGAAAAGACGTGTCATCCATGACAGCCCCTCAACACCCAGAGCCTTTAGCATTTCTGGACGGATCTCATCAACCCCTGGGGCTTTGCCACTGCGGAGTTGTTTGACTACCGCAGTGACTTCCTCCAGGGAGATTGATGTTTGCCGTCCTTCATCCTCCAGCTCTGTCTCTACCATTGAGGGTGTAGTTGGGTTAAGAAGTTCCACAAAGTGTTCTTTCCACCGCCCGATCACCTCCTCAGTTGAGGTCAGCAATGTCCCACCCTTACTGTACACAGCTTGGATGGACCCACGCTTCCCCCTCCTGAGGCGCCGGATTGTTTGCCAGAAACGCTTTGGTGCCGACTGAAAGTCCTTCTCCATGGCTTCTCCGAATTCCTCCCACACCCGCTGCTTTGCCTCCGCTACAGCCGAGGCTGCCGTCCTCTTGGCCTGTCGATACCTCGCAACCGAGTCCGGAGTCTCACAGGCTAACATAGCCCGGAAGGCCTCCTTCTTCAGCCGGACGGCTTCCCTGACCACCTGTGTCCACCACGAAGTCCGAGGGTTGCCGCCCCTTGAGGCACCAATGACCTTGAGGCCACAACTCTCAACCGCAGCTTCGGCAATAGAAGCTTTGAACAAAGACCACTCTGGCTCAATGCCCCCAGCCTCCACAGAGATGCCCGAAAAATTCCGCCGGAGGTGTGAGTTGAAGGTCTCCCGGACAGGGGCATCCACCAGACGTTCCCAGTTCACCCGCACTACACGTTTGGGCTTACCAGGTCTGTCCAGAGGCTTCCCCCGCCATCTTACCCAACTCACCACCAGATGGTGATCGGTTGACAGCTCTGCCCCTCTCTTCACCCGAGTGTCCAAAACATGCGGCCTCAGGCCAGATGATACGATAACAAAATCGATCATTGACCTTCGGCCTAAGGTGCTCTGGTACCATGTACACTTATGAGCATCCTTATGTTTGAACATGGTGTTTGTTATGGCCAATCCATGACTAGCACAGAAATCCAATAACAAAACCCCACTCCGGTTCAGATCAGGTAGGCCGTTCATCCCCAACACGCCCCTCCAAGTTTCCCCATCGTTACCCACGTGTGCGTTGAAGTCTCCCAGGAGGACTATAGAGTCCCCTTCAGGAGCCCCATGCAGGACTCCATCCAGGGTGTGCAAGAAGGCGGGATATTCCGAACTGTTGTTTGGTGCATAGGACAACTTTACAGTGCATCCATAACAATCCATACCCGCTCACGGGTGCAGTGACTGCATGCTGCCAGCAGGAGGAGACATAGTCATGTTAATTGTCAAGGTTAAAGTCTTTGTATGGAGTGAAGGGAGTTGTACATAATGCATGTTAATTTCTTGCTTGTCAAGTTATTTAATTACTTTCAGGGTGTAAGGAAAATTAATTCTCTCTAGTGGATTGTTTTCAACCCTTAGGACTTAGGTCTTGTTCCCAAAACACCTAGGCACTGCCGAGGGTCCCTTGAGCAAGGCACCAGACCCCTACACTGCTCCCCGGGCCCTGTATATACATAGCTGCCCACTGTGCCTTATATTACGATGGGTTAAACGCAGAGAAACAAATGTCACTGTGTGTACATGTATGTGAACAATAAAGAATATACAATCCTCCAGATTGAAATGTTAAATGACTTACCAAGACTGTAGTTTTGGGGTCATGCCCCCACAAGTCTCTAGTGACCAGCTCCTCATCCAGCTCAGCCTGCACAAAATACTCTGGGTAGTAGGCACCAGCGATGACCACCTACCAGAGGGATGTAAAGTGGGGCCGATCCAGAAATTCATGGTCCATTAATCCACTGTAATTTTGCACTGTAAATTCAATTTCACTTTTCACTTTTTCAGTATTCATCCGAGTTATTTATTAGTATTTTATTACTGCCAATTTGCACTATACATATTGTTGTGTATTGTATATACCTACGTATTACTGTAATAATACTGTAAATTGTGCAATTCATCTATCAATACATTTAGATTTCATTTAGTTATATTTTGTTTTGTTTATACTAGTTTTGTTTAATTAGTTTGTTGTTATTTAGTTTTTAGGTATTAGTATATTTGTGTGTGCATTTAATCCCCCTGTTTCAACTGTTGCACCTTAATTTCCCTCGGGATAAATAAAGTTATCTTGAATTAAGTTGTATTTGTATCAAGTTTGAGATATACTAGAAATGATCAATATCAGTTTGTCCTTAACAGTGGCATTTTGGCTTTGTACACACACCTAGAAGTAGCCTTGGTTTGTGTGGAAATGCCTATTGAAAAGTATACCCTTCGGAGATTAAGGTATCTGAAGGGCATAAGAGTTTTCATCTTCCATTACTTACAAGTCTTGCCAAGGTTTAGACTAGAGTGAGAAAAAAATAGCATGTCCAGTAAAAGTGACGTTATATTACTTCATGGCCCTCATTTCGAACCTGGATGATGAACTTTTGCCTGCAGATGCTGGTGCGGTCCATGGGCGGCGGACTCTGTGACACATTCATCTTGAACTGGGAAAGGCGCTTCTTCAGGTCCTCATAAAGCTCTGCGACCTGAGGGTGGAGACGGTCATCGCTCAAGAGTACCAGGGCAGCATGATAAAACCTCCACAATGTCGTAATAATAATAATGTTGTAATATGTCATTTCGTAGATGTACTCATGCGTTTACTTGATATTCATACATGTATTTGACCTCCATCAATTGAGCTCTACAGGACTACACATCAAAAATGAGACTCAACAAGAAATACGTTTGTTAGTTTAAAAACTGTGTTTGTGCATTGTCTTACATATACTTATTTGCAAGTATTCATGAATTTCAGCAACAACCGTTGGATTTGGATTCATGTATTCATGTGTTAGGGCGTCAGTTTAGCTCAGGAAGCGCGGTCGCCTCACAACCGGAAGGTTGCTGGTTCGATCCCCGCCTCCTCCTAGCAAAAGCCGTCGAGGTGTCCTTGAGCAAGACACCCTAACTGCTCCTGACGTGCTGGCTGTCTCCTTGCATGGCTGACTCCGCCGTTGGTGGTTGAATGTGTGTATGAATGGGTGAATTGAATGGGTGAGACTTGATATGTAAAGCGCTTTGAGTAACCATTGGTTAGAAAAGCGCTATATAAATGTCCATTTACCTTCAGGTGTACCTTTCCACAAAGGTACACCTGTGTTATTCAGATAGCACATCACTTCAATCACTGACTGGAGCAAAGGTCAGGAACAACTTCTTACTAATGTCAGGCTTGATGCGTGCGTTGAGGATTACAGCCACAGAAATTAGAATCAACTTGTATTGTTTTCTGCACTGGCACAAAAGGCTTGGCAAACATAATCCCATGTGCCGCTTATGGGACAGAGTTTCACTACGGTGGTCGTTCTGTACTACATGGTGTCTCTAAATGACACAGCCATGTGCTCCGGTGTACCTCTCTGATCCTTCGGATCTGTATGAAGTTCTTCTTTCCCCAGTCCAGTTCGTCCTGTTGAGGAAGGTTCACCCAAGAGCACCCATCAATCTCTGAGCACCCCACAACGAAACAGTGGGCCACAGGGTACCAAGCTAGGTTTATTACACGGCTTTAGGTGAATACTTATTGGTCAATTGTGGCATTCTGCATTGCTATGAATAAAACACTGTTGCTATAGACGCAGCTCAGACCCATTGCAAGCTATGGGTCTTTAAAAATGTAGAGATGTCGTGAGATTGTGATATGCAATTGTATTCCATCAATACTAAAACTAAAACACCTTGGTAGTCACAAATGATCAGTTATATTGTTTCCATGCACAGGCTTACCCTTGGGTGTCTCAGTTGTCCCTTCTTCTTAGCAGAGCGCCACGCCTAGCAGTAAGAGTAGAAAACGCATCAAAATGAGTGAATAAACATATTAGAAAGAGACATAAATAGAAAAAAAACCTTCATACTCTTTCATAGCTTTAAATCAAATACACTTACCTCAAATGCATGGAGGACAGCTATGGCATCACTTGGGATGCCATTAGCAAAGCTCAGCATTGCCCTGAGAGTCAAAGTAAAGAAAGTCATATAGATCAATATGATGGATCAATTTGAATCCGATCGATGTTCAGCTATTCAAGTCATTTCTGGACAGCTAGGGTCACTACTCCTTCACGAGTTAGAGGGTATGTGTACATACTACATAGATCCGTGTTGGGTAATGTTACCGCCGGGCCTACCTGTAGCCTGCAAGCTTCTGCGTGGAGGGCACGGCAAAGAAGCTCTTCAGAGAGAGGGAGGCCGCTGAGGGATGACGAGAGATGTCATTGTGGCCGACATGTTGAACATACTCATGGCAATACATGCTGAGCCCCAATATTACAATATTGGTTTGTTAGGTAGGTTGAATTTAAATGGAAATTCAGGATTCGAATGCTTCTTTATTTAAAAATGAATGAACTATGCATTTGCAAAACGCAGGTTGAAGGTTAATGCTTTCAATGTTTAAACAAAGTGAAAAAGTACCAAAAAGCTCTACCTTCTAATAAAAATGGGTTGGTTATTAAATAAACAAATTTAAAAAAAGGTAGCCATGAGTTTCCCTTTGATGGTGATTTGTCACCCACTATAGCACCGGTGTGGTTGTATTGTAGTCATTGTATTTTGTTAGTAGGCCTACTCTCATACTATGGAAGCTGTGTGTCTTGGGAAACTTTTAGACAACAAAAAACAACAACTATCAGTTGATTGATTTGCGCAGGCTCAGATTCAGGCAGGGAAAGCACTATACACACACTACGAATTTACTTGGTTTGCTCCTTTTTGGCAGAATATTCAAAAATGTGTTCAGAAAGCCAACAGATTACTCAAAGCTTAATATAAATAAAAATTTGTGCCGGTCAGGTGCCGTCATAGTGCTTCCCTGACCTATGACGAGGCACTCATGCAGGCAGTTGAAGACGTGACCCAGTGCGATCATCTTGCCCAGGTGCAGGTCCACGGGGAGGAGGGCCAGCACCCTGCCCAGGAACGTCAGATCGCCATCGTCGTTGTTCAGACTGTTGCTTACGGTGGAGAGCGCACCAACCTGTAAAGGCAGACATGTTTCTAGCACGTTATTCATCTTGGCCATCATATCATAAAGAGCGCTCTCTCTCTCTCTCTCTCCTCCCTCTCCCTCCTCCCTCCTCCTGGGGAACTTTGCTGATTTTCAACCAGCTTTACATCATTCCAATATGGGCGGTAAATGCAAATTAACAATGTTTACCTTTCCTTCATGTCTGAGTGCACCCTGATCTCCCCGCTTCTTTTGACCGCCATATGACGCAAATCTTACCCCGACTCCATCATTCGAGTAGGAGTTCGATTTTCCATCTGTGCCGAGCTAAACCCGCAGAGACACAGAGAGCATTGCAGACAACTGCAGGCGTTTGTCATGTCATTTGTTGTAAAAAAAAATGTCTACATGTTCTAGCGACAAGGGCTGTACGCCGGGTCTAAGAATATGATGATTCATCACAACGTCTTCCTCAACACCCTCAAGCGCTAACTCTGTCTGACGCGTGGCTCCTGACATAGCATGTCCGGCAGACATTTCTAATGCGCTGCGACAGAGCTGGATGCTCAGCCCGCTTGCACACCCAACACTCACCCTTGCCAAGAGCAAAACACATATTCACATGAACTGTTCCGAGGAAGGGGGGGGGGGGGGGGCTGTTCACAGCACCTGTTTAAGCTGGAGCACCGTCCTGATGATGTCCTTGAGGTTGGGGGGGGAGAGGGCCGTGGAGAGGAGAACGCTGGGGTTCCCCATGTCCAGGAGCTTCACCTTCAGCATGATGCTGGCAAGAGGGGCCATCTGAGGCAAGAGTGGGACGGAGCACAAAGACATCCCCATCACTTCCTTTAGGTAGACCCCCTCAACCACAAGCTATTTGGGAACATCCCAACGGCCACCGTACCAGTATCTCGGGGACCATGTACTCTGGGATGTCATTTTCCCAGAACTCCTTGGTGATCAGCCTGTAACAGAAGCCCTTGGACACACGGCCTGCCCTGCCTGGCCATGAAATTAACACAGAACAAGAGATGAGGAGCAGTAGCGCAGTATTAAAACATTGTTTATCGTCTATGAATGGTATTTTATGGTCACATAATGAAGATGGCGTTTTATCATGATACCCAGTATTAAAGTCCACATTAATTACAATGACAAGATATGCCCTTAAAATGATCAGAGAGAAAAAGGAAAACTTTTTAGATGCCATACTTTAAAAGGTTAATTTACTTCAGTGTAGTGTCCCTCACTTAAGATTTTTTTTTATTCTAAATCTTGATATTTATCAATATATATTTTCCCTATCGGTACCTTTACGCTGGTTGCAGTTGGTCTTGGAGGCCCAGGTGACTCGAAGGGACTGGTAATTGGTTTCTCTGTCGCAAGCCAAGTAGCGGGCCAGGCAGAAGTCAATCACTGCGGGGCACCCGAGTGAAATGCATTGTTTAACAACTAAAATCCACCAAATCCACCAGCTCACAAAGACAGTGACGTCATGAGAATAACCAAAGATCCAGGTCGGTACCGTATTTGACGCCAGGAACCGTTACGGAGCTCTCAGCGATGTTTGTTGAGAGGATGATCTGGTGTTTTAAGTCATTTCCACATGTTAGTACGCGTTCAGTCATCGAATGCTATATGTCCTACTCAAGTACTCTAATCCCTAATGGACTTGGGCTGGGGGTGTTAACACGGCACACTGTGTGGGGGAATGTTTTGTACCTTCCTGTGTCCGGGAACGGGATCCAGGAACGCGTCGCACTGCTCCTCCAGCGTCACCGTGGAGTGAAGAACATACACCTGCAATCTGAGGAAGAGCACAGTCATCGCATACAGTGCACCTGTACCACACACAGTATATGCACGCTAATAGGGGCGGCAGTAGCTCAGTAGGGGTGGCAGTAGCGTGTCAGTCAGTAGGGACTTGGCTTGGGAACCGGAAGGTCGCCAAGCCAAGTCCCCGCTTGAGGGCCACTGCCGAGGTGCCCTTGAGCAAGGCACCAGACCTCTACACTGCTCCCCGGGCGTTGTATATACAGAATAGCTGCCCACTGCTCCCAATGCTAGGATGGGTCCAATGCAGAACACATTTAACTGTGTTTACATGTACGTGACCAATAAAGAGGATTCAATCCTCCAGATTTAGATTTTATAAATAGACAAACGTGGTTCACAAACTATTTATGTCCATCATTCAAGATTACCCTTTTAAAGTAAAAGTGATATTCACATTTACTTAGCTTTATCAAACTTGTTAAGGTATGTTAGTGTTGCGATTTACTTAATATTATTAAGGGCAGTTTTAAGATTAAATAGTTTCAGATGATGGAATTATTTTACAATTGTTCGTAACCATCCAGACGCTCCTGAGGAAACGTTGTCTACCGCTTATCCGGTCGGGTCGCGGAGCTAGCAGCTCCAGCAGGGGACTCCAAACTTCTGCTCTGACTGGGGGATCCCGAGGCGTTCCCAGGCCAGTGTGGAGACGTAGTCACCCCACCTGTACCCCGGTCTGCCCTGTGGTTGACACCTTACTAGATGCCCAAACCACCTTAACTGGCTCCTTTCCACAAGAAGGAGCAGCGGCTCTACTCAGAGTCCCTCACGAGTGACTGAGCTTCTCATCCCTAAGGGAGATGCCATTCGCCCTCCTGAGGAAACTCATTTTGGCCGTTGCATTCGCGATCGCGTCCTTTCGGTCATTACCCATAGTTAATGATCATAGGTGAGGGTAGGAACGAAGACTGACCGGTAGATCGAGAGCTTTGCCTTATGGCTCAGCTGTCTTTTGGTCACAACGGTGCGGTAAAGGGCACCAAATACCGCTCCACCTATTCTCCGGTCAATCTCACGCTCCATCACTTGAGATCAAGACCCCAAGATACTTGAATTCCATCACTTGGGGTAAGGACTCAGAGTCTCCACTAAGAGACACATTTATATAAATATTACCATCCTTTAAAATTCCACTAAGTGTATGCATACCCCCATTCGAAAAACTGCCTTTGAACATAAAAAGTTTATAATTCCTCTTTATAATTGATTATAATTAGTCTTTCCTCTATACATAAACATTTCCCCAATGTTTATTATTTATGAGGGGAACTTCTTGGCTGAAACTATAAATCCATAAAACTAAATCCAGAGCCCACCTTTTGCGTGTCAGCGTGGCCAAGACCTCCTGCATGTGGTCGATCTCCTTGATTCCAGGAAGGAACATCAGCACGCTGCCTCGCTCTGGCAGATTTAGACTCACATCCTGATCAGTCTTCTGGCTAAAAACAACAACAACCATAAGAAATGTTGTGAGAGATAAGAGTAAGTACTTTATTGATCCTTTTCTTTTTTCTTTTTAACAATATTAAAAAGAGAATGAAATCCTGACCATTGGGCCTCCATCTCATCAAAGCTCTGGATTAGACTGAGGGCGACATTGTACACGTCCAACGATATGCAAGGCTCATCAGAGTTGTGAGGCACCACCTGTCGAGTGCACACATACAATTGGGCGACGAAAAGCAAGAGAGGAGAACCGCGTGAGGGCAAAGGGGTTCAAGTTGGCCTCCTCCTCCCTTACCCCGTTTGGAAACAGGCTGGCGAGGTCATCGAGGTAGTACTGCTCAATTGCAAAAGGAGCTCCATCCACCTTAAACACGTAGGCCGGGCTCATCTGACCACGCACGTGTGTGCCAAAGTACTCCGCAAACTCACTGCAGTTGATGGTGGCCGACATGAGGATGACCTGGCCAGAAACATGGAGGTACCGGGTTAAGATTACAGCGGGAATGAGGCAGAGTAGTGGGGCATCTTACATCCAGACACTACCTTGACGAATCGAGAGTTGGATTGGAGGAGCTTTCTGATGATCAGGAGGAGGAAGTCCATTTCTTCCGTCCTCTCGTGAACCTTGGACACAGCAAAGATGGAGTTTTTTTTTTAATTTTAAGACTTTGAAGTCCACAGAGACAACGTCAAAACATCTGGACAGCCCTCCTCCGTGTTCTCCCCCCGCCGCACCTCGTCTAGGAAGACGTGCGAGAACTCCGTGAGGGTCTTGACCGCCACCAGCTTCTGCAGCAGCACGCCGGTGGTCATGTAGAGGAGCCGGGTGTGCTCAGTGGCCACCTTCGCCAGGCCAACCTGAAACAAAGCCAGGTGTGGGTGAAAGTTCACAGCGCTACGCACCGGGGGATGGCGAGAGTCGCATTGCCCCCCCCCCCCCCATTAGAAAGTACGCACCGGGTACAATATTGGATGAACTCGCCATGAATCCTTTCCAACATCTTGCATTGGACTTATTTATATGTGATTATTAGAAGAGGCCCTATGCCTTTAGTGTTTACAAATGTGACCGTTGAACTTCAGACCGATTCCTCTCGTCTAAACGGATCTTACCTCCGTTGGTGTTTGTTCCACGAACGACTTACAAGAGAGACTGACAACTTGACAAGAGGCATTAAAAGTGCAAAATACGCTGTGCCGCTATAAAGTACCAAGGCAACATGAACTTAAATACTCACATCGCCGACATTAGTGCAAGTGTAGAGATGTCGGCCTCTAGCTAGCCCCTGAGGGCTAGCAAGGGCAAGACTGGTGAACAAAGTATTGCACTTTTTTTTTTCATGCCTGGCTGGCTAAAAGCTCCAGCTGTTAAGACGGTATAGACTATAACCGATGCCATCACCTTCTGTATTTGTAAAAGACATCCAGCCTTTCAGTAAAGAAGGGCTTCCAATACCTCCTTCACATCTTGGAACAGAGGTGCCACATACCAAATAGTAAGCTATTTACGAGAATCAAAACCTTGTTCTGTACAACTTGAAATAGCAGAGTCGTTAATGCCTTAAGAGCGGCAATAACTGTTGACGGCTGGACAAATCCAATGCCACAGTCTCAGCACACTACATTGATGGACGAGTGTGTTTGGCAAAACCATGTTCTACAGTACAAGGTTTTCTGTGACTGGAACATTGAAGACAAGGAATGATGCAAAAAAGACGATACTGGCTGGAGTTGGTGCAGAGGTGAACCCACATGTACCACACACACGCGCGCGCGCGCCAAACCACACGCTAGTCTTCAAATTGATGTTCCTTAAAATAAAAATGCCACAATCAACAATCTCCCAAATCTAGGTCAAACTGCAGAGGCATTTCCAGGCAGATGAGAGCAATCTACCAAGTTTTTCCTAGATGAAGGAGCGACTCTGACAGGACTTTGATGGTGGCTACACAGATCTCCCAAACCTCCTCCACTAAGCCTTGGTGCTTGATCCACGCTTCAAAGGCTTTTCTTGGATGACGACATGATATTCTTGAACAGCAGAATTGGGTGAAATTTTCTCTTTCTTCTTCAAACTTGTTCCTCTCTCCCCCCACACCCCAGGAAGGGACAAGTTTGTTCTGATAGGAACAGTGCCAAACCGTTTTAAGTTATTTTAGAGATGCATGTGGGATGATTGTGAAGTATTCATGTCCTAGTTTTTCTAGTATAGTATTGAGTAACACTTTTTCATCACAGTTGATAATCTCTCTGTCCCACTCCCAAGAAGAAAACAAGATACTTTGGGGATTTCCTCACAGCAAGGGTACCGATGAAGACCACAAGGGAGAGTGCGAATGAGGAACTCTTAAAGAGTGCAGAAAGTGGGATTCTTTAGGTCCTAGTGGTGATGTGTTAATACGAAATGTGGATCTTTTAGCATTGGCTGACAAAGAGTCCCAGGGATTGAAATATATGCACAGCCATATATATATATATATATGCATACCATACATTTAATATATGAGGCTATGACAGTGACACAGGTGTTTACAGCAGCCTGTGGAAGCCGATGATAGTTAACCTAAATTTGTAAGCAGTTAGACGGGGAGAGGGGGTCCATAGAGCTAGAGCTCACGCCATTTCAAATGCAATGAATAACAAAAATATTTAAAAAGACTACAAAAATGACCACGTAAATAAATAGATAGATTTGTGAGGTTCAAAATACACAGCCACCACAAACGACACAAGGTACACACATGCAATAGAACAAGAGCAACAGCGATCCTTAAATAGTGAAAAGCCTTCATGGTTGTAGAGGGTCTGTATACTGTTGCTGGCCCGGGTAGGCAGAGTTCCCCCACACGTTTGACAAGTTGTACAATAAGGACCGGTCGCCAGGAACAATCCCCACATCAAAACTGAAATGTATAGCAGCATAGCGCTGCTGTGCCTAAATAAAATGTGCCTTATTAAAAACTCGACTGGATACATCACGTTTCAACATTTCCGCAATGGATATAACAATCATAAATGGCTGTTCAGAAGTGTATGTAGAAGCGTGCTAAAAAGCAGGTCATGAGCGGCGTGACCAGCCGAGCTCCTGTGTGGGTGTTAAGCCCATCACTGTATGAAATGCAGATTAAAACTGACTTTCAATGTCAGAAGAAACTATCTCAAGTCACTTACTCAAATACTCTTGGTATTACTCTGGGTACACATTGTTAATGCTTTTTGATAGCTTTTCAGCTTGATGCACGGTTGTACAAGCCGTGGCTAAAAGCAATGCAACATTAACTTGCTTTGATAAGAGTTACACAAGGCTGAGGTCAATACAGGTGAACCGTAAGCACAATTCAATGTGGCACAAACCTGATACCCCACCAGAGTGCCCAAGGTACACTTGCGTTCTCTGGCAACCCATCTGGCAATGCTGGAGGCCCCGATTTTGCGCGGCTGGGTGACCACAATGTTGCATGTGGCATTGTTCTCGCTGTAGTGGTCCAGGATGAATTGGGGCATCATGGTGGTCTTGCCACTGCCTGTGGCTCCTTGGATGATCACCACAGAGTTGTTTTCAATGAGAGAAATTAGCTGCGACAAGGGAAAGGACACAAGAACAAGATATTTGGTGAAAATAACAGCAAGATACACAGCAAACAATGCAAACTGCGCTATGAGAAACCTAGGGGGAAATCGGCAGGGAAACCCCATAGAAAAATAACTTGTGGACAGGTGGTTATATTATACATTCACACAGAACAATTTGAGTGGAAGAATGACCAGAGGATCCAATTCATCTCCTCACATGACTAAAAGCCTCAGCAAAGTAACAGCAGTACCGCAGGCAGGTGTGTGCACTCTGAACACGTGTGCGTGTGTGTGTGTGTTTACCTGCTGTCTATTTTTGGTTATTGGCAAGCTGGGGTACTCATAGCTTGCTAGACGAAGAGCACAATCTGAATTGAACGTACACAATTGTTAGTAGAGGAATATTTATATCTACCCATCATGAGAGATCACTTGGAATTGAGATAGACAAAGAAATGAAAAAAACATTGAAAACCTTGCAGTTACACTCACTTCCTAAAAGCTCTGTTGTTTTGGTTCTCAGTTCACCATTTGGAGATTCATTCTTAGGACTGCTCCGGTCAGACTCTTTTGACGGACTGAAAAATTAAAAGAAATACATGTTACACAATTTTTTTTTTAAAGGAGCTCTATATGATTTTTTTTAACATCCCTAGTTGTTTACGACATTAGTAAAACATGTTTTTAAATGCATACAGTTCATCATTTTAAAATAAATATTGAGACAGTCGAATTAATGTGATTAATATTTTACAAATTGCACATCAAAAGTTTGTTTTTGAATATATAAATGGTGCACAGCAAAAGTCAGTTCTGGCTCTTATGTCACTGCTTTGATATAAAAAGGTCTCGTTAACAACAGCACTAAAGTGAGTCAAGTTGACAGCCGAGCTTGGGGTGTTTAGTCTCACACAGGGCAGCCAAAAGAAACAGGGCTTTGCAAGGGTGGACAAGTTATATAATTAATAGAAAGCGTGTGTCCTTCAAAGAGACATTTTGCAATTCACCCCCCCAGCAGAAAACAAAAACACATGCATCTGCCCAGGCAAATGCAGGAACCGCATGCTCTCTTGAGCGTGCACTCCGTGCAGGCAACAAAGCTGCTGACCTTACCACCAAGCAGCACGCGCAGAGAGCGAGAGAGAGAGAGAGAGAGAGAGAGAGAGAGAGAGAGAGAGAGCGAGCTGTTAGTCATAGACCCATGTGAGAGCTACTCTCCCCCAGACAGCCAGAGGAGTGAAGAGAGGAATGATAAGGAGGACTTCTTCATCAGGAGCAGGGGAAGGAAGAAACCATACCTTCACGGCAGCACCAGAAGGGATGCTGGTGAAAGCTCCAGGAATGAAGTCACCTCCATCTTATCCACAGAGGCAAGGAATTAAGAGGTTTGCTTTTTGAAGATAGCGTTTGTACCTTTAAACAGTACAGCATCTGCATCTAAGTGCACCACTGTGAGTATGGACCGCTCTATGATTTCATAGACAACTTCTTAAAATGTTATTTGTACAAATGTATACATGTGTGAAAGATCTCTGGACAGGCGTAGTAGTGGAGTGTTATGAAGAGGCTCAGAGGCTCACTTTCAACCTCATACATGTACAATTTAGAGTTTATCCTTGCCATTGGTGCTACCAACAAATCCAGGACTGGGCTGTCCTATGCAGCACCCCCCTGTGTCCCTTTATCCTCTGTCCAAAGCTCAGGTGTAAGCTGTACAAAACAAATCTTTAATCCAGCAAAAGAGTCACTTCTACACACCTGGGACATCTAAGCCAGAGAGACAATAGGACTAGGTACACTCACAACACAGTCATAGCATGGACCAGAGGTGAGCTTGTGTGGGGCTTAACCATTCCATCACCTTCCCTAACTGTTGGTCATCTCAAAAGCGTAATTTATGCATCCGCTAAAAATAATGTTTAAAAAGGCAACGTGCAGAAAGTGTGGGGGGGACCCCAATATTTTCACACTTTTAGACAATGTTCAACAAAGCTGCTTAGTGGTTGAAGCAGCAGGTGATGACCTCAACGCGTTCCACAAAAAGAGCAGCTAAAATCATGTTTCTCCTTCTGTAGGATCACTCGTTCCCTCCGCCATGCCTCTGTTCGGCTGGATGAAGTGGTCCCATGAAGCGGAAGAGCAGATGAAGGACGAGGTGCCGCGACCGGAGACCCCGGGGCCGGTAGCGGGCCACGTGTTGCTCAGCCAACTGCTGTGGCACGCGGAGGAGCGTGAGCGACTCACCCGGCAGCTGGAGCAGGAGCACCGGCTCGCCTGCAGCTCTCTGGGCACCCGGTTGTTCCCAAAGTACCCCATGCTGCGAACGCCAATCCCGGTGTCTGATCTCCTAAGGCTGGAGTGCCTCTGTGCTCAGGTCCCTCCGGTCCACGCTGCCGCCGTTCTTTCAAGGTGCTTAGCAGACACCCCCCCTTACTGCCACCCACCCTTGCAATGCCCTGGCCTCATGCTAGCATGCGGTCAACTGTGGTTTCGCAGTCACAGCGCTACACAGAGGCTGACGGTAGAAGAGGCGAAAAGACCCGAAGGGAGTGAGTGGCCAGGCAGGCTGCCAAGCGAGCCACAACACATTACCATCACAGAAGTAGGCCATGTACACTGCCAAACATGCAGTGGAGGATGCCTTACAGGGTTCAGAAAAGACTAATAAGCCTGGGGGTAACCCTGCAAGGTTGCGATGTAAATGCAGTGTTGGTTGAACTGGATAGTCCTTCTATAGTTGTGATTTATAACTAATACATACATTCTTTTTTTGGGAACAGCACGACATTGGATTTCAGTGAAAAGCTAGTGTTGCCATGGTGTATGTTGGTAGTGAGGGCTGATGTGAAGTGGGTGTGTTGGGCTACCTAGAAGGCAGTTACAAGGATTTCGAGGGCCAACTCAGTTCACATTGACAAATTACAACAACAAGTGAAGTGATGATTTTGATGCCTGTGGAAGACCACACAATTAGATGTTCTTTCTCCAACGATAGTTTAGATGGAAATTCAAATAATTCGACAATAATTATGCAAAAATTACTTTGTTGACAGCACTTTGATTTGTGAATGTGCCATTTCCAGGTTCCGCGAGATACTTGCCACAGACAACATAATTCTGCCGTGGGAGCTGGTGTACGTCTTCAAACAGGTGTTAAGAGACTTTCTCAGCAAAGAAGAACTCGAGGAACATCCAGGGCCCCAAGCTAAGCTCCGACCGGTGGAGGCATGGACCAACCGCTACCAAATGAAGCATGGCTGCATTCCGCCTACCGCACCTACACGCATTGGGGATCCGAGGAGGGAAGAGATCCCTACCATCTCCGGAGATGTGGATCGTGCCATGAGACGCCGTGACTCTCTCGCAGCCTACAGGGGCTGGGACCTTCCTTACCACTGTCCAGTACCCGTAAAGGCCACCGAGGCATACAGCACTACCCTTTGAGAGGGGAAGCATAGTAATCCCCCCCCCCCCCCCCCTCAAAAACAAAATATTCAAACGAAACGCAATCGTTTCGTTAGAAAAAAAATATGCAGCTTTCCTCTTCTTTTAAAAAATAAATTGTATGTCTTCACCCTCATCATTAAACATAAGATAAATCAGATGAGCCATGGGCCTTTTCACGTAGGTATTATGGTGTGGCTAAATACAATTAACAATGATTTGCCCACCGTGGCCCATTTTAGTATTCATTTCTAAAAGCTGGGCCGTGGATTGTCGTCCTATATTGCCATAATACATTTCTACATACATTTGGGAACTTTGATAACGATCTTATTTGACAAATTAGACATTAAAATGACCGTGCCACGGCCACACCCTGCAAAAACAAAAAGGCAACTTCGAGCTAACTTACCTATCCCGTATTGGGGATGTCGCGACCGTCTCTGTTGTGGCTTTGTGGAATTGTGACCCTAATGTAAACCACTTGGATATCTGCTCTGATGTAATAGCGCTCTTCATGTTTTTACTGGGTATACAGAGAAGACATTAAAGGAAAACCGTCTTTGCAGCACGTCGCTTTAGTCCTCGTGTTCATTAGACCAGCAGCAACGTCCCGTCGACACCCGGGACTTGTTTTAATCACACATGTATCACTCCGCGTCACGCGCCTATTCTAATAACCGTGAAGGGTATTAATGGTTGTCATTATAAGCGTACTGTCCGTCTCAATTGTGATCAATCTGTTGATCACAATCTGAATTAAACATGACACCAATACAACTGTTAAAAAAAAACACCGCAATACATGTAAACATACAGTAGACGCTTCACAAAGTAGCAAGCTAGTGGTTAGGAAAAATGTTCAGCGTTTCTCATATAATTCGATTTAATTTGTGGTGGTGGCCTTTCCTTAAATGCCTGCGATAGTTTCCACTAATTTGCACAGATCTAAAGTCAATAATCAATCATTGAATCTGTATTGTATACAGTGCATGTGCGTTGGACCCACACCGAAACAGGAAAAGGACCCCCTCACAATCGTAATGCTATTAAACATACGCTTACTACCATTTGTACTTTTAGATGCCATTGGAACTATTTGTATTCTAAAAATGTTCAACCTAAATACTTCAGACCGGTTTCATGTTAATACCACTTATATAGGCCTATTTTTAAACAAAGGGTCATTTTATTCTTTAATCTTCAAACGAAACCCAATCGTTTCGTTAGAAAAAAAATATGCAGCTTTCCTCTTCTTTTAAAAATAAATTGTATGTCTTCACCCTCATCATTAAACATAAGATAAATGAGATGAGCCATGGGCCTTTTCACGTAGGTATGATGGTGTGGCTAAATACAATTAACAATGATTTGCCCACCGTGGCCCATTTTATATTGCCATAATACATTTCTACATACATTTGGGAACTTTGATAACGATCTTATTTGACAAATTAGACATTAAAATGACCGTGCCACGGCCACACCCTGCAAAAACAAAAAGGCAACTTCGAGCTAACTTACCTATCCCGTATTGGGGATGTCGCGACCGTCTCTGTTGTGGCTTTGTGGAATTGTGACCCTAATGTAAACCACTTGGATATCTGCTCTGATGTAATAGCGCACTTCATGTTTTTACTGGGTATACAGAGAAGACATTAAAGGAAACCCGTGTTTGCAGCACGTCGCTTTAGTCCTCGTGTTCATTAGACCAGCAGCAACGTCCCGTCGACACCCGGGACTTGTTTTAATCACACATGTATCACTCCGCGTCACGCGCCTATTCTAATAACCGTGAAGGGTATTAATGGTTGTCATTATAAGCGTACTGTCCGTCTCAATTGTGATCAATCTGTTGATCACAATCTGAATTAAACATGACACCAATACGACTGTTAACAAAAAACACCGCAATACATGTAAACATACAGTAGACGCTTCACAAAGTAGCAAGCTAGTGGTTAGGAAAAATGTTCAGCGTTTCTCATATAATTCGATTTAATTTGTGGTGGTGGCCTTTCCTTAAATGCCTGCGATAGTTTCCACTAATTTGCACAGATCTAAAGTCAATAATCAATCATTGAATCTGTATTGTATACAGTGCATGTGCGTTGGACCCACACCGGAAACAGGAAAAGGACCCCCTCACAATCGTTTTTTTTGTATTCTAAAAATGTTCAACCTAAATACTTCAGACCGGTTTCAT
Source organism: Muraenolepis orangiensis (assembly GCA_027704905.1). Taxonomy (NCBI): domain Eukaryota; kingdom Metazoa; phylum Chordata; class Actinopteri; order Gadiformes; family Muraenolepididae; genus Muraenolepis; species Muraenolepis orangiensis. The sequence goes on from CM051016.1 coordinate 20,965,409, forward strand.
GTTAATACCACTTATAGGCCTATTTTTAAACAAAGGGTCATTTTATTCTGATTGCATTTTGACTCAACTTGATAGTAATTTATCCTAAAAGCTTTCAGAACAGTTAACAGTAACAGTATTAAGACACAGTCCTATGACTATGAACAGTAACAAGATGAACACCCTGGCTATGGACCACGGACCGCAGTTTGAGAACCACTGGTTTAGGGAAGGGTAATTGGCTGATTGCATTGAAACATCAACCAAACGCCCCGATAGCACGGCCTCTTGGGCATGTAAACACCGCTAGACACACAGGACTCATACCATCTCCTGGGCATGTAAACACCGCTAGACACACAGGACCCATACCATCTCCTGGGCATGTAAACACCGCTAGACACACAGGACTCATACCATCTCCTGGGCATGTAAACACCGCTAGACACACATGACTCATACCATCTCCTGGGCATGTAAACACCGCTAGACACACATGACTCATACCATCTCCTGGGCATGTAAACACCGCTAGACACACATGACTCATACCATCTCCTGGGCATGTAAACACCGCTAGACACACGGGACTCATACCATCTCCTGGGCACACACAGTCAAGTAAATCAATGTATGGCACAAACAAATCCTAGTCTGTTGTGGCGTATTACCCTAACTAATAAACGTCGCCGGTTGCATGAATTGAATCAATATTATTCCTTTCTTTTTTCTTGTCCACTGTGTTTAAAAAAAAAATATAGAAACCTTCATGAATTCAAGAGAAAAATATTTATTTCATTTTTATAAAAAGGTATTGAGGTTTAAGAACAACATTCACAAACATCACATCCCGTATAAGCTCCATCACAGTTATAATAAAAACACTATACAGTTACAGTGAAATAGTAACTGAAATAAAACAGCATCAAAACAACACCTTCCAGACAGTTCTGGAGTTATAAAGACACCATTGGTCCAGTTCAAAATGTTATGTTTTCTAGCTGCTTTTTTGAGTGTTTGAACACATTCAAACCGTTTCTGCGGGAGAGCTTCAATTGCTGTCCCGTAGTTGGACCATTTCAGAGCGGAGCTTCTCGTTATCCTTTAGGACAAAACATTTCACTTATCAATTATTAAATTAAATGACTTCAATAGATCAGAGTTCTATTTTTTGTTTTCTATTACAAAACAACAAATATAAATGAATCCTCACCTCCTGAAGTTTGGAGTTATCCTTTTTCAGCTTCACCAGATACTCAATCTTCTGCTTGTGGTTCTTATGGCCCACAAGTTTGCCGTTCTCTTCTGACAAGTGGTCCACCTGTTTGCGGAGAACTTCAACCTCCTGTGGGACACAGAATAAGGAAATCGAAATCACCCAAAAAAATAATCGATCTATATATACAAACAGTGCATACAGTACATACACACACAAGTTCAGATAGTTATAGAAGCAACGGCGGTTTCCCGGAGACGCTGATTCCACATTCGAGTCTGTGCCACGAGGCGTTTGTTTTGAGCAACAAACAACCGCAAGACTGATTAAACCTTACAAGAAGCGTCAACAGACCACCGTGATTTTAGCTGGGACTGCGGAGTGCCCGGGGAGATCAGACCTAAACCATCTTCGAAATGGTCCCCAAGTAAACCATTATTCCATTTTTCATGCAAGTTGATGCAAACTTAGTTTACACACTCCTGTCCAGATTTCCCATGTTTCCCAAGTTGTGTGTGTTTTGTTTAGGTTTTTGTTGTTTTGTTTATCTTTATTAACTCCCCAAAAGTATTCTTGTTAATCCATTAAACTGTATTCAGAGAAGGAAGAAGTGCTCATTGTCGCTTTGTAGAATCCCTGATTTTGGAACTTTTACTTCGATGGATTAAATTGGCAAGGATAATTAATCTTTATAGTATAATGTAGTACCCAATACAAGTAAACCAAAGTTACGTTTAGATCAGTTCAAGCCACTTCATCACGCTGACACACACAACATGAACAGGCAGGCAGGTGTTCTTACATTGAGGAGCTTCTCTTCTTCCTGCTCCTTCAGGCTTAGCTCTCTCAGCTGCAGACAGCGGTTTCTCAATTCACTGGTCAGCTCCTGGACACAGGTCTGAGACTTGGCCAACATGGACTCCTGGGCCTGCAATCTAACCCACAGCAATAAACCCCCATCAATGAGAACACACGCCCGTAGAGTTTGTTGCATCCAACACTCGATAACATTTCTATAGAGCAAGACTCGTCCAATCAAGACACATGCTCACCTTTTCACAGCTTCTGAGAGCTTCTGCGTTGCGGTGCTCTAAATAATTGACAGTGGGAACAAACCGTAAGTTTGAGTAAAGAATGAAGAGATGCTGGGACATAAAGAGCAGTTATATTGCACTGACAGACGCACCTTCTCAGCCCTCTCCTCCTGCAGTTCTCTGAGCATGGACTGTTTAGTGGCTTCATTCAGCAGCTCACTGCAGACCAAAACACACAAAAAGAAAAAAAAAAGGTTTGTACGGTTAATCTTCATGATGACCTGATGGTCTGCTGCTCGGTGGAAATTGGTATCAGAAACACTGGCAGAATGACTGACCCATTTGTATTCCCAGACCGCTCCAGCTGGTTCGGTTTTCTGTAGAACTCCTCGAGCAGAGCCTGGATCTCGCTCAGTTGAGTCTGTGGAGGGTGAAAGCGGAATGAAGCTCTCGACTTGGGACTTCTGTACATGGAATTAAAACGACTGAACCACGGAAATTCCCAGGATGATATCCAGCTGTCCGTACACAAAGTGCGCTCGGAAGCGCCTTACACCTGGAGAGTCTAGTATCAATTAATGTTTCAAATCAATTCGTGAAGAAACGAGAGGTAGCCTCTCTGATCAGTAGGTGTTTTTCCGCATTCTGACACTCTTTTGCTTCAACAAAAGTACACCTTGTAAGTCGCTTTGGATAAAAGCGTCTGCCAAATGCCCTAAATGTAAATATCTTTTACTTGGACTGTTGCCCGTCAGCAGCAAACAACTTTATGTAGTTGGCTAAATATATATTTTTTAATTAGTTCATCTCAATTACTTTTTAAAGCTAGAGGACAAGTGCTTAATGTTGGAAGTGGCTACATTTATGTCAAGAGCAGTGCAAGAGGGGCTTTGGGCAGTGTGCAGGGACATAAACGTACCTTGAGCCTCTGGATTTCCGCGTTTTTGGCGGACCTCTCAGAGTTGTGCTCCGCGAGGAGGATCTCCATTGTGATCATGGAGGAGCGACGGCTCTCCAGCTCCTGCCTCTCCAGTCCCTGGGACAAGTAGGTGTTTGAGCTCCTGGGCGTGAAAGGAGTCTTAAAAAAACAAAAAAAAAACAATGAAAGAAAGCTCTAAAATGGTACTTTCGAGCAAAGAAAAGTAATTAATTCATTCATTAATTATTCAATTAATTACCAGAGGTAAAGTCCTGGGTGTGAATGTCCCCTCCAGATGGGGAATGAAGCCACCGTTTCGGGACGCTTTCTCGGCGGCCTCCTCTTGTTGCTTCAGCTGGTATGAATAGAAAGGTGCTTGAATTACACTTTTGTACCGCACTTTTGTACACTTCCATCACAAAAAAATAAGCCTTTGCTCTGTAATGAAGAGATAAAAACATACTTGTTGCTGTAGGTTCTGGATCAGGGTCTCCTTCTCGGTAGTTTGCTCCTGAAAGCTTTGCAGGAGGCCGTTCTGCTCACCCAACACCTTGGTGAGCCGTTCTACCTCCTCTGTGGCATAGAGCACTTCGTCCTGCAACAGCTCCACCTAGGGGGGACACAACCACAGATAGTTACCATCATACTGGTAGTATTTGTTGGTCCACCAGCCCTAGCCGACGTAGATCTGGCATGTTTAATAATGAGACAGCAATTACGTCATTAACCACGACTCGAGTAGTTTTCGATGACATTGAACTCCCTTTGTAGAGAGTAGGGAGCGATATTTCGGAAACACAGCCAGGGTGTTCGTTTTAGAAAGCAGACTTTGTTGGCAATGATCAGCTATGGAAGTGTAGAATAATAACCATAATAGAAGAGACAGTTGTGCGTGGTGACTACACCTGGTCTCACCTCAATCTGGCTGGAGGCTGCCTTTTTTCCCACTTCCGCCTTCATGTCATGGAGCTTTGTTTGCATCCTGGAGTTTTGCTCTTGGACCTCCTCCTGCTGACTAGTGACCGCATTGTACTTGGCCTGGCAGAACAGGCAACATGACACATATATAAGACACACCAAAAGAAAAACCACTGGGCAAGAGTTGATAGACAGTAAAACGCCATCAAGTCCACATAAGTAAAAACACATGGAAATCCACTAGTAGCCCAGCCAAGTTACAGCCCTAGACAAAAGCAACGGCTGATTGACTTCATGTAATGACTGTGGGAGTTAAGGAAGGATTACTAACTTAGTTGTGCTATAGTGCTATATAAATGTTATGTATTATTATAATTATTATCAACTTAGTGTTATGTAGTACAGTAGTCTGAAACATACAGTGATGTCCTTGACATCTCCAGACAGCTGGGCCAGGTTATCCTCCTTCTCGCTCAGCTCACTGCGGAGCTCCCTGGTCTGGTTGATCAGGTCCAGCACCACACCCTGAGAATGAGAGAGAGAGACGCAGCCCGGTGGACACATCTCAGTTTAACATCAGAAATCAGAGCTCATCATAAAGAGAAGGAACACGCCGACATCGCGCAGGAACTGTAACACAGACGCTCACTTTGTCCCGTTCGATCTTCTGCTCCAAGACATGTACGGTTTCCTTCGCCGACGCCAGGTTTTGCTCAAGGTTTGCTTGATTAGAAACCTTTAAAAAGGAGGAAATGATCAACAAAAATCATAAAGCCACTGTGCAAAACAGCACTGTCATCAAAGAAACATGCGCAGGCATCAACACAGCGAGTCTCTGACCTGTTGTTTTTGTTGAGTCACGAGGTCGGCCACTTGATTTCGTAGCTGGGTGTTCTTTTCCATGATCTCCACTAGTTCCCTTCAGATGAGGAGAACAAAAACAAGAATTGGCATACGTTGAGAAGCATAAAAAACATGGCTTTAAAAAACATCCTCAGGCCAAATGCCGACGCATCCCTCTCAAAACCCACTTTGATGTGCTTTCGTCGTTTTCTCTCAACTGGGATGTCAGGGTGCTTGTGTGGTCCCTCTCCGTTTGCAGATAGTTATCCAATCCCTAAATTGAAAAAGAGAGAATACATCAGCCTCCACAGCAAATCCGTCAAGGACTCCACATGGGGGTGGCGGGTGGACTGCGTGGTCACTAGGGCTGGGCGGTATATCGGTATTATGAGTTATACCGGTATATTTCATAAGGAGATATGTAGATGGGACCATACCGTAATACCGATATGTCTGTTAAGTTATGACAGTTTTTTTTTTGTTGCATTAAAGCAGTTTTGTCCCCTCTCATCTCCGAGTCCATATAACGTAGGCAGTTCTCTCTCTGCTCATACGCTCAACTCCGCCCCTCAGCCCCGCCCCCCAACCCCACCCCCGCCCCTCAGCCCCACCCCCCAACCCCACCCCCTCTCTCTGCATCTGCACGCAGGCTTTTCACACAACTTTCCGTTGCGTGAGAAGCGGTGGCCTACCACATCGCTAAAGATACGGTCCCTGTTGCAACCGTGGAACAAGAAGGCTTTAAAAAGCTACTTAAAATAATATATATATAAATACCGATATATATCGTATATCGCCATGCAGCCTAAAAATACCGGGATATGATTTTTGGTCCATATCGCCCAGCCCTAGTGGTCACCCACCGTGATTTGGGCTTTGAGAGAGGTGGCCTCCTGCTGACTGTCCTGCAGCTGCTGTCTGGTCTGGTCAGCCTCAAACTTGGACTCTGCCTGCAGCTGGTCAAAGGAATCCTGGAGGCTCCCATGTTGCTCTAGGAGCTGCTCCCACTCCAGTCTGGGGGGGGGGGCAGAGAGTGAGAGAGATAGATATGGGAATAAGGGAGATTTGAATCCATGCACGAGTCTATAGAAGAATGCCGCTATCGTCATAAACATAGGTCGTATTACATAGTAGTGACAATATGTATATATATATATATAAAATACAAACATACATATCAGTTCACACGCCTAACCCTAACCCATTGTAGCATGAGTTTGTTATTATTAGAATTCTTTAAAACTTTTGGTTGAAAAATTCCTTTCACATGTCTGCTTTGAGCTACTGTTGGCCACCCAGTACACAATATATGCCCGATTATTTTTATATATACAGAACAATGTATATTTCTGGTGTGTCTGGGTATAATAAGAGAAGCTGATTTAGATTACCAAACCACCGCAAATTATCAATTGTGCTTTGGTATGAGAAAAAAAACAAAACACAGGTGACTATATACAAATATCTGGCTGGAAATTAAGTGTAAGGTGCCATAGCCGTGATATTCTTACTGGATTTTGTCAAGCTGGAGCTGGGTGCTGATCAGGTTGCTGGAGAGCTGGCTCATCTCCTTCTGCTGCTCTCCCTGGCCATCCCTCAGCTCACTCTTCACAGCGACCAGCTCCTTATCGGAGGACTGCAGCACCAGACGCAGGTCGCGGATCTCACTCCGCAGAACTGACCCAGCGAATAGACAAACAGCCAGACAGACACACAGCCAGACAGACAGACAGAGCGTCAGCAATGTGTTATAGTGTGCAACTAACATTCCCTCCACATGGGTTAGTACCTCAAGGTACAAAGCATCTGTGTGAACTACTATGACTTTATTATCACACAGGAGCAGCACAGGAGGTCTCTTACTTCCGCCCGAGTGCTGCTCAGACTTGAGGGTCTGCTGCAGGCTGTCGATGCTCTCCTGCAGGTTCAGCTGCTCTCCCCTCCTGCTCGCACGCTCAGCAGAGAGTAGCTGCAGAAAAACACAACGGGAATGTCACAAGAGGTTGGGTGAACAAGTATTATACATACCACAATGTATTGAAGTTTAGATTTATTTTTGGTGAACTACGTAAACAAGGGTGGCGGTCCCACCGTGTCCTTGCGGCCGGACTCTTGTGACATCATGGCCACCTGCTCTTCAAGCTTTGCGATCTGTTGCAGCAGCTTACTGCTCTTCATCTCCTCCTCGTCCAGCTGAGTCTGGACACGATCAGCTCTTTCCTGCGAGCAGGGAGTAGAGACCTCGTACATCATTTCTCATACATCATTTCATCCTCAACACAGCAAAAACAACATTGTAACGCATGGTACTACTGGACATAGGGGAAGAGATCTGGTTCAACTGCTTTACCTGCACTTGCTGCAGTTCCTCGGTTAGGGCCTCACATGCTAACTCTGCCATCTCTGGAGGAGGCTGCTCATTGCCAATGTCATCCATGCCCTCCTCCTTTCCGTTCAGGTGGTCTGGGCTGGCCAGAGAAACGTGCCGGGACCGCAGGTTGTAGGCCTTGGTTGGGGTGGTGAGGATCTGCAGAGCGTGTGGTTGTGGTAGGTATTATATTAATAACAAACTAGGAAACAGATGACCAAGGGGTTACCACTGCCTGACATGTATTTTCTAAATACTTTACATGAGTTACAGAAAAAGAATGGGGATTGATTACAGCGGTATACCAGTATTCTAGGCTCTCTGACAATGAGAGGAGATTGAATGGATAAGAGCACTGTGCCTTCTGCTTTGAATACATCTCTAGGTCCAGTGTGCAGCCAGACATGTGGCGTGTGGGGGACTGATTTCAGGTCTTTGGCCAATGTAACCTAACCCCCCACGCATGTTTTGAGGTCTGGAAGAGCACTGGAGCGTCCAGAGGAAATCCACTTTCTTTGAGACTGGCTAATGAAAAACGAATGAAAAATTCTTATTCCAATAAAAATTATTAATTCAACCATGAGAAAAGCCCTTTTGGACAATGGGACAAATTTGAATGAAACGTTTATAGGCAAGACAAATTGAGTTTTAAAATGCTCGGAGGGTTACCTTGATGGTTTCAACATGGATTCTGTTGAGCTGCGAGACTTCCTGTTTCTTATAAGCGTTTGTGGCTTCCAGAATGTTTTCCAAATGCCTGTTGGACTTGTTGAGGTACCTTTTCTCAGACTCCAACTCCACTGTCTGCTTCCTTAGAGAACACAGGGTCATCCAAGAACCATATAAAAAATTCTGCAGGGGTCGTTTCTAATGTAGCTTCAATGATACACAAAAACACACTTTTGACACGTGACATTCCCCTTATTAATCAATTGCCTTGGGTTAACGTTCCACCACGGAGGCCCAGTTGTCACTTACTTGGTGACCTCCTTGTAGTCCTCAAAGGCCTGAATAGTGGCAGTGAGTTCAGACTGCTTCTGGAGCAGCTGGGCCTTCAGCCGCTCCATGGAGCTGGCAGAGACAGTTTCCGTCATCACCGGCGTCGAAAAGGCAGGCTGAGCTGTGGCAAAAGAAAAAACAATATACTGGGCTTGATTGATTTCACACAAGTGAAAAGGTCATGTCTTGTTCTTTTTTTGGGGGGGGGGGGGGGTACCTTCTGTGGGCTTGGGGGCCTCCAGGGCCAGCTGGAAAGCTTCCTCCAGCTCAGCAGCAGCTTGGCCTACAGCCTCCTCTGCCTTGCTGATGGACTCCAGCGAGCGGAGGTGGCGGTTCTCCTCTCTAAGGCTGTAGTTTTCTGCCGCATACCGGGTCATCTTTGGGTGATGCTCAATCTGAGAGAGACAGAAGTAAACTGCTGTTTTGGATTGGAGAGCATATTTGGTGGTCACCAGTGGCAAACGATTGGCTTGCAAAGACATTAAGCCACAGCATCTCAATCTCGCACCTGATCTCTAAGGATTTTGATCTCTGCCTTGAGTTGGTCGACCAACAGCTCGCTCTCTTTGTCTGAGGGCGAGGACTGACCCCCCTTCAATTTCTTCTCCAAGCGAGAGATGTGTTCCTCTCGAAACTTCACGATCATGCGGCTGGATTGGATGAACTTCTCCTTCTGGGACCAGGCCTCCTCCAGCTGGGACATCTTCTGGAGCAGCCACTGAGAGCAGAACAAAACCATGTTTTTATAACCCTGTCTTATAAATATGTGTTGATGAATGATTTCATACAAAATACTTTCAATACCGTTTTCTCCTCTTCACGCTTCTTCCACAGCCCGATGGCTTGGAGAAACTTTGCCTTGTAGGAGACCTCAAGGTGGTTATTTGATGGACCTGAAAGAAGAATAAATGATGTTGTTGTTGTTTTTCCCAACACCTATGCAACACCTAGCTTCCAATAATCAGTCTGATTTAAAGGGAATGTAATCTAAATGTACTTTGGAAGTTCAATTGAATGAATAAACAAGCAATCAATGACCAAGTTCACTTGACTGATGTGGTTAAGATATTATGATACTATTATATTACAGTAATCCAGAGTTCAAATGACAACACACTTACTGATGGACAGTTGTGGCCCCCCGGGAGCCACATCCCTGCCACTAATCATGGCCTGGGCGAGCTGCTCCTTAAGCTTCTTCACCTCTGCCTGCAGCTGTCTCACGTTTCCCTGTGTGTCCTCGTTAATCATGGCCTGTTAGATCAGAGTAGAAACACTATGATGCCCATTTATAACGTCAAAGCACATATGAGCCATGTGTCAACATACAGTGACCCTAGTCTGTGTTACACTCTTCCCACACAGACGTCTGACAAAAACATAAAAATAAAAAAAAACCTTCACAAGCTAAATCAAGGCAACATCAAGACGGTTGCAGACAATTTTGATGCTCTAGCAAGACAAGCAATAATAACAATAATCGTAATGCTTGGTTGATGACAGCACCTTATTCTTGATTAACTTTGCTCTCTGGGCAAAATGCAAAGTAGACAGCGTCTCTCCGAAACACTTTGAACCTGGATGCACATTGGCTATGATGCATGTCTTGGCGTTGCCTCCAAGAGAGTCCTGAAACAAAAGAGAATATACACTCATGGGCATGGATGACCAATCGTACGTTGTGCGCAATAATAGTTTTACACATATTTGCCTATGACTGAAAGTCTTTCCTAGTGTACTCCTAATGTATGTTTTATGCATACCTCTGCCTTAGTATTAGTTTTTTTGTGAAAAATTAAAGCTTTAATGGAAGATAGCTCCACTATCTACCGTAACGCTACTGTGTGAAGATTTGTAATGTGTCACCCTCAAAGTTTAGAATTACATTTGACAATGACAACACTGTTACTGAATATTTTCAGATAACCTCCCAGGGGGCAAAGAAAGCGTGCCTTCATCGACTTCTCACCCTCAGCAAGAATGTGAGTTTGGAATCCCTGTAGCAGATGTGTCTGTTTTTGCCATTGGACACATCCACCAGTGCCATGATGACCTGGCCCAGACACATGAGGGAGCGGTTGATACTGCTGGCCTCCTGGAGGAAACACAGGAAGAAAGACCACCATTATGACCACTGTCCCAACAGCCAGGTACAATAACAACCACAACAAGGAACACGGTGTCCGTCACCTTGAGCCTAGAGCCTTCCGTGTGCGTGTCCTTCTGCCTCTCGGAGCCGGCCAGGTCGACCAGGTTGAGCTGAGACATGCGGATGTTCACCACCTCGTTGACGGCCTCCTTGGATTCTAGCGCCATGGTGAAGACCGCGTGCGACCTGGAGGACTCGCGGTTCATGGACGTGGAGGCCACACGCCGGTTACGCCAGCCCATGGACAGCACCTAGGAGGAGGCAGCAGAAGACACGTGATTCATGCGGGGAGGCGGGAGGGATTTCTCTCGGCGCTTTGGGTAAACCCTGATGTGCGTCTGTCTGGATTCCTACCTGATAAGCCTCTGCGGCAGAGGTGACAAACTTCTCCACGGCTCCCTCAACAAACACACCCTTTTTGATGTTCTCCCTGAGGAACAGGCTGGCTGAGGCACTGTCCAGCAGGTCGTAGATCTGCTCGTTGTAGATCTCGATGAAGGAGCACTTGCAGAGGAAGCTCTTGGACTTCCCAGACTATAGCAAAAATAAATGAATCATAAACAAATGTGAAAATGGGCACAGTATTGTTGAATGTTGTTGGCAAAATGTTAAATCATAGATTTTATTTTAAAACACTATGTTTACCCTTTCCACCTCTCGGTTGATGAGAAAAAATAGGTACTCAAAACTTCGGGGAATAACCCCTCGCAATTCGTCCGTGAAGTTATCAGAGTCAGAGGGGCCTTAATAGAAAATAAAAGAAAAACACTAAGAAACTAATTACTACATCTAAGATCTGTGGTATGAATAAAAAAAGATGAAGAAAATGTTCTCACCAAGCATGGTGAATGTTTTTCCAGAACCTGTTTGCCCACTTTAGAAAAAAATAGCATAATGAAGGTGGATATCAAGTATGATGGAGAGTATGACTAGAACAATTATAAGAAGAAAATTATATTAAATACACAATATATGAAACAATTAAAACATCACCTACTAGGCAAAAATCGTGCCATTGTATCCATTAATGCAAGATTCCACGATATCCTTGGCCACACAGGCAAAGACAGAGTCCTATTGGCCAATGTCAAATTGTTAGTTTATCTTATAATGCAATCTGTGTATGTCCATAACATACACAAGTGAAGTCCATATAATGCATGTGTCCAAAAAGTGCTAACCTGAGATATGTCCATGTCGGCGACATGATCATAGGTAAAGGTCCTCGGTTCTGGCTTTGAGTGCAAGCGAATGGTGTTGTGTGAAGTGACAGTTAAACACAGATTTTGATCTCCATCTGTGCTTAACCCAGTACCTTGCGTCAGAGGCCGCACTCGCACAAACACTTTGATGGAATCATTGTCACCACTGTGGGATGAACAAATCACACAAACACTGATGAGGACTTTTGGGTTGTATTATGGGTACCAGCAATAGTTTAGTTTCCAGGCTAAATAACATGCATGAACATGTTATCTTTGTTGATGGGTCATATAGATTATGCAGCTTTATGGAAACGAGATAACAAACGTAATGTGTTTATGAAGATAGGGACAGGATTGCGGACGATTCAAAATGTAATTATATTAGGCCAACTCATTTTACTGCCACTCAATGTTGCCATGTTCTGGCTGTGAAAAACAATACAATAACGTTACCCGACAGCAATTTGCGATGCATCGCCCGATCCTGGTGACAGACGTTAAAGAAAGGGTAATTCAAGAGTTAGACACGATCTACAGGTAGAAGTAACATGTGTGTATCTTGGCGAACAGAACAAGAAATAACGAAAAAGATAGAAAGGTAGCGAACTAACAAACATGGTGAAGAACGAATACTAGACCCAAGCTACAAGCTTACAATGAAATACATGCAATAGTATACATAACATTGGTCTTGCCAATGGTAATTAAAGCGCTCACAGACACTATCGCTAATATAGTTCGTTTAATCAAACACGACGATTACTAGTCATCTATCGAGGAATCGAACATGTATATGCTACCTTTCCCACTCGTATTCATGTTGACAGCAAGCTTTTGGTCGGTTTGTTTTTAATGTATTTGCAACATATCGGCTACGATAATAGAGTCCGTGAAGAACTGTTTACGTCCTTGCTTTGTAAATTGGCGGGTACCGTCCGTACAAGGCGGTGTGACGAGGGGCTCACTTCTTTACTGGATGTGGGGTAGAGGAGTTGGCTTCAAAGCGTTGCTACTGACACCTGCCGGCCATAGTCTATACTACAGGTACATCTGACATGAGGTCAGAATCTGAATTTCGTACAACGAAATAGTCTAGCAATTCTCGCGACACTTACAAACAACTAAATTGTTAAATTATTTATGTATACAAAGGTGCAGTGTGATGTAAACATTTCAGTATTGATGCAATACAGTATTGTAGTTACACAGAACAGTCAGTGTCAGTGTTCAGTTCGCATATGGCACTGGGGTGCATAGATCCCTGATATTGCATATCCCCTTTGGCATTACTGTTGAAAGGTCACGTAAGAAATAAAATATTGCATTGCAAAAAAATCTAATTAATAAGATCAGAACGATTTATATTGTATGCTTTATCGTGATGAGGTTTAAAAACTGACAGCCTAAGACAACTGAACACTGCTTTGTGTAACTACAATGTAACCTGTTTGTTTTGGTGAGCTTAGTTTGAGATGTTTGTAAGAGTGTCATGAGCATTGCTAGACAATTTCGTGGTACTGTAAAATAACAATAAAGGCATTCTGCTCCTGAATAACTGATTGTTGTTACACCATGCTGCCACCCGTCGGTTAACTCAGAAACTACACCCTTTGGTTTTGTCATATCCGTTCTGTGACGCTATTGGACAGTTGACCGCGTTGCTTTTTCCGGCGAAGGTTTCCTGCGATTTGATTGGTTAATTTGTTGACGTTTAAACTCAAACCGTTCTTTGGTGGGCATTTCAAATGTGTTCATATGGACTGTATTTGTGGTGGTGCTGCTGCTTGGGTGGAAGCGAACGTCATATTTTAGCCAACGACTTCTGTTTATTTTAAGGTAGGTTGTTACATTTATATACAATGCGGCTACACCATTGTTATACACGCACAAGTGTATGTATATGCGGGGCTTAACGTGTGCGATTCGTTTTACGACACAGTTTGATACTTTTATTGCGTCGTCGTCGTTGTTGTTTGACGGCTAACTGGTACCGAGTTGATGTAACGGATTATTTTTATTATAATTATTATTGTCAGCGCTGGTGACTTGACGTGGCGTCATTAGTTCCACAAAAAAAAACATGTAGACCAAGCTGTTTGATAATTTCATTGCGTCGTTGTTTTCTGGCTAACTGTAGCTGCTAGCTGGACGCACTGACGTGAGGCACTTCACGTGACAGCGTTGACTTGGACCAACGTTTCTTACTTTCTTTCTTTTTGAGGCGGCGAGTGTCGAAAGTTCCACGTTGTATAACAAATGATCTATTATGGCACAAGGAAGTTTTATTTTGTTTCTTTGTCAATGATATTTTAACCGGTGACCGATAAGTGGGATATACCATGCATATACCACTATAGGTAATTCATCAGGCAGTGGTACCGAGTCCATTTAACGGACTTTTTATTTATTTTTTAATTATTGGCAGCGCTGGTGACTTACTCATTCATGATGTCCACATAATTTAAAAAAAAAACCATGTAGGCTCAGCTGTTGACACCTACATTGACCCTAAGCTGAAGTTGATCTACTGGTTGTTTTTTTTTGTCTCCTCCCTAAGGATGAGTTCCGTTCCTGTGAATGATGAGAATCGCGGGGTCAGCCCTGGAGGAAAGCACAACAGTTCATTTGACGACATGTTTGCCATAGAACAGCCAACAGGAAGGCAATCTATTCTGCGTCAAACTGAGAATCTACCCAACAAGACTCTACCAAAGGGGGGGAAGGTATGAGGTCTCAACAAAAGCAGTCAAAATACACTCTGTGGTACTTAATTGGGCATTTATTCAGAATCGTTTTTTATTAACATGAACAGTAATTTTGGGTGTTCAGAAAGGGATTCCATTAACGCAATTGAACAAAGTCAAAGTAGTTTGGGGCTTCCCTATGATAACCTTGCTCTTTGTAGTTGATTTTTCTATTGGAATAATTTACTTCTAACCTTTTTTTTTAATTATACTTATTGTTTGTGGTGCTCCTAGGTTAGCTTCAACACTCCAAGAAGAGACCCAGTCACCAATCGATTGCTGTCTCCCTCAAAGTTTGTAAAGATGGAAAGCCTGGATGAGTGTATCAAGGCAATGGATTCCTTACGGCTAGTGTCGAGGTATGTCCTCAAGATAAATTAGTTTATTTTGCTGAAATTTGGGGACTATGAAATTCTTAGTTTGGATATTCACCTGTTGTTTTTGTATTACCAGTACATCAACACAAGAGGGCACTGAGACAGTTGGAGTACAGGACAACGGTAAGTTATCTTCACATCAACAAATTATTGCTTATTATTTTTATTATTATTGCTTATTTTGTACTTACTTCTGAGATGGGTAAAGATATTTCCCCCATCTATTCCCAACAGACAATGTCTCTCATCCTGACGACGAAATGCCCATCAAAAGCAAAGGAGGCTATCTGCTGGATTTTGAAAATCTTGACACTGTGGACCCGTTTCAGGGCTCCAATAAAATGGTCTTGTCCCCTGCAAGGCCATGCATTGAAGATCATTCCATATCACAAAACCAGCCTGAGAGTCTGTTAAAAGAAGCCGGAGAAACTGAAAAGTTACTGGATGTGACTCTTCCCTTCAACCCCTCTGTGGAAAACTCCATGGCTGACCTCTCCACCGACGTGTGCTCCACGGAGAGCAGTGTTGTCACGGTGATGAAGAACTCTTCTTTTGACAACCTGGAATCCTCAACTGCCACTCCTGATAAACAACCGCCTGCTGCGTTGTCTTTGAACGTCACTCAGGATGACACTGCTGTTGCTGCCTCTGCAGAGGATGCACCGCTTCCTGCCAGAGCCTACTGTCTGGATTTTGACAACCTTGATGCTATTGACCCTTTCCAAACTGAAAGCTGTAAAATGCTCAACTCCCCCGTCCTCCGCAACCAACCAGCCGTCTCCCCAGTGAAGAAGACCCACCCAGAGAATATCGTAGATGTGCCCAAGGTGGTGACAGAGGCACCCATCCTGCCTGAAAGCTCTAAAATGCTCAACTCCCCCGTCCTCGGCAACCAATTGCCAGCCAACCAACTGCCAGGCAACCAACCAGCCGTCTCCCCAGTGAAGAAGCCCAGCCCAGAGAATATCGTAGATGTGCCCAAGGCGGAGAAAGAGGCACCAATCCAAACTGAGGCAGAGCCCACCATAACTGCCAGAGGCGCCTACAGTCTGGATTTTGACACCCTTGATGCTATTGACCCTTTCCAAACCAAAAGCTGTAAAATGCTCAACTCCCCAGTGAAGAAGACTCACCCAGAGAATATCGTAGATGTGCCCAAGGTGGTGACAGAGGCACCCATCCAGCCTGAAAGCTCTAAAATGCTCAACTCCCCTGTCCTCGGCAACCAATTGCCAGCTAACCAACTGCCAGGCAACCAACCAGCCATCTCCCCAGTGAAGAAGCCCAACCCAGAGAATATCGTAGATGTGCCCAAGGTGGTGACAGAGGCACTCATCCAGCCTGAAAGCTCTAAAATGCTCAACTCCCCTGTCCTCGGCAACCAATTGCCAGCTAACCAACTGCCAGGCAACCAACCAGCCATCTCCCCAGTGAAGAAGCCCAACCCAGAGAATATCGTAGATGTGCCCAAGGTGGTGACAGAGGCACTCATCCAGCCTGAAAGCTCTAAAATGCTCAACTCCCCTGTCCTCGGCAACCAATTGCCAGCTAACCAACTGCCAGGCAACCAACCAGCCATCTCCCCAGTGAAGAAGCCCAACCCAGAGAATATCGTAGATGTGCCCAAGGTGGTGACTGAGGCACCCATCCAGCCTGAAAGCTCTAAAATGCTCAACTCCCCCGTCCTCGGCAACCAATTGCCAGCTAACCAACTGCCAGGCAACCAACCAGCCGTCTCCCCAGTGAAGAAGCCCAACCCAAAGAATATCGTAGATGTGCCCAAGGCGGAGAAAGAGGCACCCATCCAGACTGAGGCAGACCCCACCATAACTGCCAGAGGCGCCTACAGTCTGGATTTTGACAACTTTGATGCTATTAACCCTTTCCAAACCGGAGGCTCTAAAATGCTCAACTCCCCCCTCAGAAACCAAACAGCCGTCTCCCCAGTGAAGAAGAGCAACCCAGAGAATATCATAGATGTGACGAAGGCGGTGAAAGGGGCTTCCATCCAGCCCGAGGCTAAGCCCATGGCAACGGTGGCCCCCAATTCTAATAAGCTCACTAACGCTCCCGACTCTGAGGCCATGGTAAAACCTGCGGGCTCCCCTGCCAAGGGAGGGCCCATCAAACTTGAGTTTAACTTTGACGATGGTGCTGAGGTGAAACGTAAGCCCCCACCCAAGAAGTTTGGCAAAAGGCCACCGACAGCCAAGGCTTCGGCGAAAAAGCCTGCACCGGAAAAGCAGCCTGAGCCAGCACAAGAGCCTACCATAGTGGTCACTGGCAATGACGTTTATGTTGAGACCCCCCTTCCCAAGGTCGCCTACTCGTATGACTTTGACAATTTGGATGACCCCAACTTTAATCCTTTTGGCACAAACGTCAAATTAGACGACCAATGTGGTGTAAAATCCAGTCCTGCAGGCAAGGTGGAACCTCCTGCAGTCAAGAAGATGGTCGTGCCAGAGCTGATGTGCAATCAGGTGGAGAACCAGGCACTCTCACCCTGGTACGGTTGCCTTTTTCGTCCTGTGTTGATTTAAACGTTTTAAACCAATGGATTTTTGCTGATGTCGCAAAACCAGAAAAACTGTAACGGTGGTTTGATTGTGCTTGTTGTGTTTAGTGCTGGAGGTGATGTCACCAGCACGGAAGCCAGTACTGCTCATGTAAGGAAAAGCTCACTTTGTATTATTCATAGTTTTCATAATGCAAAGGAACTGCTGAACAATAAGCCACATGTAACCATCTGTAGGGTGAAATTCCCCAGCAAGAGGAACCAATGTCTGTCCCCGACCTGGGGCGACGTGTGCCTGGGGATTTGAGTCAACAATACAACAGTGAGGAGTTTGTACCCGGAACAACATGTGAGTCTCCTGTCTGCACTTGCACTATAGAGTGTCCATTTTCTAAATATGCAAGCAATTTTCAACCTTGTCTGTACACATTTTAGAAACATGACGCTTTTGTTGTCTTCGTGGTGGTGGTGGTGTGTAGTTACTGTAATTGTTATCTAGTGTGACTGACATGATGACATTTCCGGTGTCCTCTTCCTCCCAGTTATAGCAAGCGACTTTGATGGGCAAATGGACTACTTGGAGCAGTTTGGTTCCGCCAATGTGAGCTTTCATGTTGTACTCATTCATTTGTGTTGTACATTGCTGAATGATATTTATTTAATTTTTGTCTTGAATTCTGGTTCACAGTTCAAAGAGTCTGCGTTGAGAAAGCAGTCGCTCTACCTTAAATTTGACCCACTTATGAGGGAGAGTCCTAAGAAGGCTGGAGCCCCAGCTGTCCCCATTAACCCGCCACAACATTCTGTCTCGGCTAATCGGTATGGACTGCCTCCCATTCCAAACTAGTGTGCTTGTTTTAATGGCCTCTCTAAGCTTGCTGTGTAAGTATTTCCCTGTACTTTTTTTTTCACATTAGGTTGGACTCTGCACAGTTGCAACATCAGCCAATGATGGCTGACTTTAAACCCATCGACGCCACAGCATCACCAGTAAGTCATATAATGGTATTTGCTGCTTAATTTTCCTTTAAGGCCACCCACTAGGCAACCCCCAACTTAGTGGGGGTTGCCTAGTGGGTAGGAGCCAAGTTGCGATCAAGGCTCCAATTCAATCCTCTTCATCTAAATCTGGAGGATTACATCCTCTTTATTAGTCACATACATGTACACACGGTGACATTTGTTTAAGAGGAAGAGAAACTGAGATTGGAGATTACGCTTGCCACAGCCAGCCAATGAAATTTGAGCTCAACAATGACCAATAGCATCTGAAGTCAAGAAGCCCCAATGGGATGGGAGATCGAGGGGGGGGGGCAAAAAAGAAAATGAACTGGCAATGTGTTTACTGCTAGAGTTCTACAGATGTTTCAAGAACTATGTCCATCACAGCTATTCCTCACGTCGCCTGGACACAAAGCACACCAAATTTGCGCATTTTCAGAGAAGAGTTTTCATGCATGTATCCCCGCATGTTCCCAGTCGGCAAGGCTGACATTGTGCAGTGTGTACTGCCGAAGTCTGCCCCGACTTTAAAAGTCTCCAAGTTGGTAAAAAACTTTAGGGATTCAATCGCTAATGTTTTCTACCTTCTTCTTTTTAGATTGTGGAACCGCTTATCCAGAATGCTACCATGCTTGAGAGTCTGGTTCCCCCCACAAACGCAGAGGAAGCCATCATTGAAGTTCTGAAATACAGTCAGGAAGACATGGATGCAGCCATTGCCAGGGTCAGGGCAGAGGTAGGCCCATTGTTTAAATCTGGTCAGAATGTATTGGGAGATCACATCATAACTGGTAACCATTTTATTGTACAGTGTTATTTGTGTACTGCTTACGTGTCTGTTTTGCTGAGTAACCCCCCCCCCCCACCCTCATCGTAGGCAAAGGAAAAAGAGGAGGAATTTAATTTAAAATATGAGAAGCGGTATGAGGATGGCCAGGAAATGAGGTAGTCCAACTTTAAATAAGTTTCATTCTTTAACAGTGGATTTCACGACAGTATTTTCTATAGATTTACTATTTTAAAAAAAAAAATATATATATATAGTATAAATAAAATCTATACTGCAGCCATCACATTTGTTGAAATGATGGACAGTGTTTGCAGTAAAACATGGTGGAAAAGTGACAGCAAATTAACTACTTCCCCCCCCCCCCCCTTCCCATAGGAAAATCATTGATGAATTTGAACGTGCAATCGCAAAGATTGTGGGTAAGTTTCAACACAAGCCTTGCTGAGCTGGGTTCCCGCTTTTGAAATATGGTTTAGTTTTTAGTTTGAAGCATAATATAACCATCTTTCCTGGGACTGTGTTGCTTAGCTGATAGTGAGAAGGAAAAGACTGTGGCCCAGGTGAAGCTCAACAAGGTTCTAATGGAGAAGGAGCAAGTGTCCATGGACCTGAATGCCATGGAGGGCTCTTTCTCGGAGCTCTTCAAAAGACTGGAGAAGTACAAGGGGGTCCTTGAGGCCTTCAAGAAGGTCAGCATTCCCAAGGCACAGCCATAGGTCTGTTAGTCTTCCAATCAGGGGCCTTGCAGTGTTAACCTTTTGTTATTTTGTATCTAGAATGAACAAACTCTGAAAGGATGTGCTCAGGAGTACCTGAACAGGATCAAAAAGGAAGAGCAGCGCTATCAGACCTTGAAGGCCCACGCTGAGGAGAAAATCACCAAGTACGTCAGTTTCATATGCTTTCAGTTCTTCAGAACCGCACCTGGCACTATGAGACATTGTGTGTACAGTTTCTAATTAAAGTGTTCTCATCAGGGCCAATGAAGAAGTAGCAGAGGTTCGGTCCAAGCTCAAGGCTGAGGTGTCGGCCCTTAATGTCCAACTGCGGAGGGAGCAGCTCAAGTCTCAGTCACTGGAGAAGAACTATAATCAGAAGGTGAGCAAATGTACAGAGCCAGGGCAATGACATCCGAGGTCTAATCGGAAGCCTAATTTCTGTGTGCTGATGTGTGCATTACTTTGTCTTCTAGGTGAAGGAGGCTGAAGAGTTGAACAACCTGTGTGATGAACTTATTGCTAAAGTCCAAACAGGCTGAGGGCATTGTCCTTAACATTTTCTGTCTGTCTTTATTCATGTCATTCTGATTCTCTTAACAAAAAATCTAAATGTTGCTAAACATTTGATTTGTGCACATTATTTGTTCTTTACTTCTAATCCAGTTCCTCTAAACTGTTCAAATGTTTCATGCGTTTAGTATTTTGACCTGTACTGCATATTTAATAAAGCAGTTTTAGAAAAATGTGTTTTTGTGTTCATGTTTCAGTCTGCATAACCTCAGGGGGGCAGTGTTGCACTACTATATGAAATGTGTTTGTGTCTGTGTGTGGTTGGTAATCTATTGTATTCAGGATAATACATAAAAGGTGAGGGGATCTCACAGGTGAAACGAAGCCTATTCAATGTATACATATTCAGCCGTTATCTACTTATTTGGATTTGCTATCCAATCCAGTCTTCCACCTGGAGCCAAAGCTCAACCCAGCCCCCCCAAGCCAGCGATGCTTACTACTACAAAACAAGTGCAGGCTAATACAATGCAGCCCTTCTTTGCTGGGCAATCGTAGAGCCCTGTCCCATCGCTCTCCGAGTGGGACAATGCACTTCCTAAATGGTGAAAGGAAATCCTACCTAGATGGGAGGTGAATGAGGCAGTGGCGTGGAGCTGGGGGTTGAGGCTGGAGAGGACCGATTCACTTTCTTAAATGGGAGGGGAGGGGAAGATGCGAGCGCTTCGGTGTCACCTTGCAGGATCCATCCTTCATGTAAAGAGGACTGTGAGGGTCCTCTGTTTGAACGGTATCTATTCACCTGCGCTATCTCTCCAACTGATGTCTGGCTGCTGGCTGCCCCCTGTGTCACCCTCTTCAGACAAGCCTGACTAGTCACTTCTTGCACTGTATGAATGGAGGCTGACCTGCCTGTGTCAGGGGTTCCCAATGGTGTTTATCTATTGGGGGGGCACAGCGGTAGGTGTGTGTGGGGGGGGGGGGTGTTGCCCACTAAAGCAAACTTGTTCACAGATGCACAATCTGCACCTGTGCCACATGGGGGGGGGGGGGGGGGGGAATTGTGATCTCGATGTGAACAGGTGTGGTTGCAAGTCACAGATTTCAGTCTGGATAGAGTAAGAACACATGGCTATCAGAAGCCAGTTCCAAAGATGTAATGAATACATTTCAAGTCATTGAATCACTAAATCATCAAAATAGATGATTTAGATTTTTATACCTAAGTAAATGTATAATACAAGATTGTCAAATACAACACATTACAATACCTACAGTAAACATTTGCATATACTACATGTGATTACACTAGCTTGACAAAATACTCAAATATATACTATACAGGACTACAGTATACTTTAATAAACTTACAATGATGTGTAAAATGCATAACTCTGGAAAAATAAACTATTGATACATTTTCTTATAATAAATTAAATACGACTCAATTTGGATATAAACAACTACAGCTTCATAAATTGGTTCGGTAGGGTTGCAGTCCAAAACATTTTCTACTCTAGCTGGTAATTTATTGTGGGGGGAAACATTTCATTTTTTTCTAACGAATGTATGTAGAACGTAGATGGCGTCTAACCACACAACATGGAAACCATTCTTTCTTCTCTATCCCTTGCAGTCCTGGGGGTTCACGTACATCGACAACAAACAAAAAGGCTAACCTCCGTCTACAATTCAGTTTTGTGAAAGAATAGTGGTAAAGTGTTTTAACATATGGGCATTACAAACACCATGTAACACAAACAAAAGGACTACCTGAGTAGGAGCATTGAATCAGCCCTTTTTGTTTAAAAAAAAAAATACTTTAAGTGGTACTCTGTACCACTTAAATGACCTTGACCACGTGACATACGCAGAGTTGACAGTTAAAAGGAGCCCTTTTTTTTTTTATTAACCCTCACTTGAGCAGAACGTGGAAAGCCCACTCGACATGCTAACGGGAATTCATCCACCTCTTAGCATTGATGTCTGCCATTTGTTTCACACACACACAACATTGACTCGTAAGTGCACCATAGGAATCGAATGTTTTTCTTTTTGTAGTGGTGTCACAATTGTGACAAGTAGGAAAAGGAAAAGCAGCGAACACGACACAGCCAAAATTGAACCCATATGTGTTGTCACTGACCACCCATATATATGTTCATCACAAGTTTGGCACAGATTTGGTAAAATATAAAAACAAAAAGAGGAGCTTTGCCCTGGTGGATATGAGAACTATAGAACTGCTCTTGCAGGCTGGGCTCCACCGAGTCCACACCAGTCACTGTGAGATGGGGGCGTTTTTGGCAACAAGGGCTAACACTGATAATGGATGTGTTGATGCTGGTGCACCTTCCCGTCCACGTGGGAGTGTGTGTGCGTGTGTATGTCCGTGTAGATCTTGGGGTAGATCTTGGTGGCGAGCCCCGAGCTGCCCTGGCCCAGCAGGAGCTGCTGTTGCTGCTGATGCTGCTGCTGGGCCAGGTACTCCTCGTAGTTCATGGAGCCCGTGGAGCACTCCTTCTCCGGGCTGGAGGAGCTGGAGGAGGGCGCGGCGCAACCCCTCTCCCGCTCCCCCCTGTAGGCCAGGCGGGGGTGGGGGCCTTGGGAGGCCGGGGAGCCGGGCGGCGGGCACTGCTTCTTGTTCTGGCAGAACCAGAGCAGCACCACGCCGAGGATGAACACCATGCCGGCAGGGATGCCGATGATCACAGGCCAGGGTAACGAGTTGGAGGACGGTATGAAGATGGGTGGGACGGGAGGCTTGGTGTCTGGGGAAGGAGAGTCGGGGGGGGGGGGGGGGAGAAGATGAGAAGATGTGAGAACGCAAGAAAGCATCTGTTGTAGCTGATGTTGCAATGCAAGAAAAAGCATATCTCTAATAATGTGTTTTAAAATGCTTTGCATGAAAACCTGAAAAATACATTTGTAACTTTAAATAACTTTTAAAATCTAAAACTGCCGAATGGTTTTTACAAAAAAAGTGTTTATGTTAGGTTTATATTTTGTCCCATTACAAAATATCCTATAGAAAAGCAGGAGTTTTTTCGGCTAACACCCCGTACCGCCGCCTCACTTACCCGGTAGCACGGTGAGGTAGGCGCTGCGGAAGTTGTAGCCCATGGTGTTGGCGCCCAGGCAGATGTACATGCCGGCGTCCTCCTCTTTGGCGCGGGTGATCAGCAGCTTGTTGAGGTAGGAGCCGTCGGGCCGCGACCACACCTCGCCCGTGGGCAGCACCACGAAGCGGTGGTCGCCCACCTCGATGGTGGAGTTGGCGCGCCGCTCCTCGTGGCCCTCCACCCGCTTCAGCCACTGGATGACGGGCTTGACGTCGCTGCGCACCTTGCACTGGAAGGAGGTGGTGCCCCCGTAGTCCACCGTGGTGTTGACCGGGTGCGTGCCCGTCAGGATAGGCTTGGAGTTGGTTCGCTCTGTGGGGGGGGGGGGGGGAGATAGATGATAGAGATATTTGAACAGGACAGGGCCTACATGTGCGGAGGGAGCCAGAGCTGTCAGTAAGCGTTACTCGCTGCCGGGGCTTACGGCTGGTAAACTGACAGAGAGGCAGAAATACACACATGTAACACAAGGAGTATATTTGATTTGTTTCCCTCTCCCTCTCTCTCTCTCTCTGCTTCTGGTTGTACCGAAACAAATTTCTCTTGCGGAAGAGGAGGAGGTGAGGGCTGGGGGGGGGGGGGGGGGGGGTTCTGGGAGTTTGGCAGACAGCTGGTCTTTAATCAGCTCCAGATTGGGTGGAGGGTCCCTGGGTTGAAAAGCCGCTCTCTCTCTCTCTCGTTCTCAATCCCCCCCACCCCCCCCCCCCCCTCCCCACAGAAGACAAGGCCTCACTCTCAGACCTGCCTCCTCAATATGCTTCTAATATATGTGATTACACAAGCACATGCATCCATATACGAGTAAAACCTGATCAAACTCAGAAGTCGGAAGAGGACGTACATCAGAGGGGCCATCGCCAAAGAGCTACGGCTGGTCTTTGATCACACCAAGCTCCGGCTTTACATTGATTGCGGCCCGCCCTTTGTGTTACTCTCCGAAGACCCAACCTCATCCATGAGCGAAGCAGCGTTTACAGGTGAGAGCATATGGCCTGTGCGTGTGTGAAGCCAGTTCCCCCCGGGCACCACAACCGCCGCTATGCAGCAGGGATTGGAAACTGGCAACCCCAGGAGTAAAAGATAAACGCTCTGAGGCTCACTGAGCCAAATGATTGCCGGCAATTCAGGTTTTTTGGGCGGCTTCAGCGTCCTATAACCAGGAGAGTGACGTTCACCCTGGAGAGAGACACCTACTGTGACGTGCGACGACGGCGCGGCGGCGAGTACTTACGTATGACCTCCACCTTGTACGTGGCGTTGATTTCCCCCGCCCGGTTGGACACCCGGCAGGTGTATCTGCCACTCTGCTCGGCCGTCAGGCTCCTCAGGCTCAGGGTCCACTTCTTCTGGCGGCCCTGGCCCACCTCCCGCTCCGTCAGCGGCCGGTCGTCCTTCAGCCACACGATGTCGGGCCGGGGGTTCCCGCCCGCCGCACACTTGAGGCGCACCGAGCTGCCCACTGGCCGGGCGATCACCCGTTTCCTCATCTTGGCAGGCTGGGTGAAGCGGGGGCGAGCTTTTGAGAGAGAGAGAGAGAGAGAGAGAGAGAGAGAGAGAGAGAGAGAGAGAGAGAGACAGAGAGAGAGAGAGAGAGAGAGAGAGAGAGAGAGAGAGAGAGAGAGAGAGAGAGAGAGAACAGGAGTTTTTGATGAGTATGTAAAGTCTTTGCTATGGTATAGTGTGTGTATAGTGTTGTCTGTGTTGTTGTTTTTTTTCTTTTATTCCAATGAGGCGCTATGAGGAGGTTTAGTGTTTCCATAAATAAGAACCGCATCAAACATAAACTTCTGGGCCTCTTCTTACAAAGAGCTAGTCTATCGACTCTCTTGGTGGAAAACACATTGGCTTTGAGGAGAAAGACTTGGTACACAAAAACAGCTGTTTGGCAAGCTGGTAATGGATCGATAATTAAGGCTTTTCCGGCCCGTGCTGCGTTAATTATTCAGTCGCATCTGGAGGGGGAATTTGACACTCTGGCCAAAACATTTGGACTCATTCTATTGCAATTGCCCTGTTTGTCTCCGATGGTCTTATTTGCTCATGTCGGTTATATTCACTCATCAATGGAAGGTGAATAAGGATGGAGTCGTCCGCAGGGCCCTTCAAACGGTCCCAACTAATGCATGAGCCTTGATGGCAGATGTTCTTACCTAGTCTTCCCAACACGCTATCAGGCCCAGAGTCTGAATCTGGCCCACCGAGACTGGTCTTATCAGAACCAGAGTCATCTGTTGGCACAGAGGGAAAGCAGGTGGTAATTAAAGGGATAAACAACATGTAAACATGCTATTAATCCACCTCTCCCAGCCGCACGCACGCACGCACGCACGCACGCACCACACACACACACACCACACACACACACACACACACACACACCCACACACACACACACACACACACACACACACACACACACACACACACACCACACACACACACACACACCACACACACACACACACCACACACACCAACAGGGAATTCTGAAGACGAGGAGAAGAGATTAAACTGTGAAGAGTGAGGAATGCTGTTGTAGTAATAAAAAAACTCTAATTGCAGTGCGTAATCACAGCGTATCCAGTTGCCGATGACAGACATCATGAGGTAATCTTAATTTGATTTCATAGCAGTAAACCCTCCGTGGCCATTCGGGCCTGTCTAACCAAACTGTCAGTGGTTATTTTTACAGCTTGGTAAATGCCTTCGAAGGCACCACTAAACCATTAGCAGCTATAGTCTATAAGGAATGCCTCCGGTGCACATTTTGTGGGGATTTTTCGACTGGTCATGTTTTTTGTGAATGGCTAAGCAGGTACACACTCACTCTCATGGCAGTCATTCGAGGAAAGAGAAGAGTGCATTGTGAAGCCGTTCTTCATTCATTCTCATCTCTCCCTTTAGTCCTTTTGGTTCAATTAGTTTAATATGATCTTTACCTTTAAACGTAATGCTAAACACAATGACACACACTTTACATTGAGTCGTTTTGTCTCTATTCAAATCATTTCCGCATTTCAAGACAGTATCCCCCAGGCTGGGTGTGCTAAGCTCTAAGGTCATACTCTGCAGCATTTGGGAGTAATACGATCAGTTTTCATAAGCCCGGTTCCAGCAGACAGCTGTGAGCTTTATGTCATTGGCTGACATAATGCAATAGAGCAAAGACAGGGCTTAAAATATAATATCAGTGAGAGGCTAACGGACGTACATTCTCTGAGCGAGAGCAATGATGAAATGAGGAGCTCTCTACGTCGCTAGAGAGAGAGAGAGAGAGAGAGAGAGAGAGAGAGAGGGAGAGGGAGAGGGAGAGGGAGAGGGAGAGAGAGAGAGAGAGAGAGGCCAAAAACGCCACGACTCAATTGCCCAGGTCATTACAGAGGATCAGGGCCTAGGTGTTAAGCCCGGGCAGTGTCACTTCTCATCACATCGTCGCACTGGAGTCATTTCAGTTCATTTTTATTGTACGTGTCTTCGTGGACACGGAACAGCCCGTTCCAACCACCATCAACGGGAATAACACGGCAGCCATCACATCAACCCCAGACCTGCCAGTTCTACAGCTATTGGAGGCTTGAGCGTAGGTCCTCCGAAAGCAGTGAGGTACGGTTTCCCCCCGTTGGGGTGTTGGACTCTGTCAGGTAGCGGGGGGGGGGGCCAGATGTGACTTCTAACCCCCCCCCCCCCCCTCATCCTCCTAGTTGTGCCGCCCTCCAAGTCCACCCCACCCAAGCCCTCAAAGCTCTTCAGGGTTCTCCGGGCACAGACCCTCCATTGTGAGTCCCCCCCTGCACCACCAGGCATGGCCATGATGTCATGGCTATTTGAGGGGGCTTTAACTAGCCAACTATAATAACCCATTCCTCTGAAAAACAGCCTCCGCTGGAAGAAACATCTCTCTGTTGCTCCGCATTCCTCCCGGTTCCCTGAACCTCCCAATCCAAACAGAGCGCGCTCCCACACTGCCCGAGTTTTCTTTTTGATTTTAGTTTTGGAATCTATTTCCTCCCTACTTAATGTCAATTCTGGCGGACAATGAAGCCCTTTTATAAAGTCTATAACTAACCGTATCCCAAGACACTATTGTCCTCACACAATGTTGGCTCAAAGCGGGAGGCTTGAACCGACCAGGGGGGGGGGGGGGGCGGGAGTCAGAACACCTCAAGGCTACAATATAATTTATATTTTTATAATTCATACATGGAGACTGAGCGTCCTTCCCTTTAAGGGCCTCGGTGCCTCTTCCCATCAGACAAGAACCTGGAAAAAAAGCTACAGCCTCGAACATGAAATGTCCTTAACCAAGTTGGCAGTTAAAAAAAAACCAGCACGGCTATTAATTCAGTAAAAGTCAACGCGATTTTAGGAAGCAATGAACAAGGCTCCCCTGTCCGGGGTTTTAACCATCAGCTACAGTCCATTCATACCAGCAAACAATGTTGTTTTAAAGACTGATGCCATTCAATACCTTTTCATTCACAAATCAAGCCACAGGAAACGGCTCCCCTGGCCTCATGTGGCAACTGAATCACAGAAAAAGGCCGGGTGATTTGTAGGGCTACAATGAGCTCCAGATGTTGTTGGGGACAATCTAATGTCCAGAGGAGGAGGAGGAGGAGGAGGAGGAGGAGGAGGAGGAGGAGGAGGAGGAGAGGGAGGGGCCAGGGGTGGCTAATCTAATGACATCTCCAGAGAGAGCAAAATGGAATTGAATGTTAATAGAATCCAAAGATGTGCGTTATGTGACATGGACATATCATCACAGTAACTTCAACCGTCTTGCTTGGAAAGCCATCGCCGGCGTAGCTATGAACACTTAAGATTATACACTCTTGTTAAATCCACCCCAGGTTAACTCTAATGAGGAGTGTGTGTGCTCTACTGCGGACAGCTGGGGACAGAGTGGTCCTGTGTGTTGTTGTGTTGCGCGTGGGTCAGTGGGAGGGCCCGTTCAGCGGAGCAAGGGGAGGTCCTGGGGGTGTGGTCTAGCTGTAGTGGGGGTCAGTTGTCAGGAGACCACCCCAAACAGGGCCAAAACAGCCAGCTGGGGGGGGGGATTGAGGAGGCGCCATGTTGCACTGGCTGGCCAGATTCTTCAGATAGCTCAGGGGAGGACAGCATGCCCGCTGGCAGATGCAGAGAGAGGAATATCTCTCTGACCGCTGTGGACGACCCTCCCCCCCATTCACCCACCCCAGCCCAGCATACCCCCCCCCCCCCCCCCCAAACTCACTTTCTTACATCACCCTGCAAAACTCTTACTTACTTTTTCACTCCTCACTATCACTCCATTTCTTCACCGTCTCCTCATCTTACTGCGTCTCCTCCAAAGTGGCCTCTGCTCCCCGACGAGGCACAGCCGAGGCACAAGCCTAATGTTTTTTGAGTATGCTGTTCTTCGCTTTGAGGCCTTGATCTCGAAGGCCGGCCAGAATTGAGCCGCCAGAATTGAGCTTGGGTTGTTTCTCTTGTGCTCGCAGTCCGTGATCCAGTAAAAACAATAAACTGACATGATGTATGGCTGTGCTGGAAGCTACCCCTCGTTTAGAGCCTTTTAAATAAATAATCTCCTCCAGTATACCCCCATGGTCCCCCCCCACCCCCATAGCAACTTAACAACCCCCCTACTCCTGACCATTGAGTGAGCAGCGAGGCAGCAGCATTAAAATGCCTGGCAATTAGCTGATTCAAGGTTAATGGAAAGTGTTACTCATGATGATTGCGGCCGGGGGCTGAGAGACGTTGGTTCTCTCAAGTCGTGACTTCAGTCCTGTAACTGTTTCTTTCCCCCCCCCACACTCGCCTCTTCAGTCTGGTTGTTACTGGAGAAAGCCCTGTTGCAGTTTCCCCCCCCCCCCCCCCCCCCCCTAATGGAACAATCATCTAGGAAAACAAACGCAGAGGTGATGGCTGCCAGTCCCTGGCTCCCGGATTGTCATACAAAACAGCAGAAACAGGGGAAATAGGGTGTGTACATGGGTTTGTGTGTGTGTGTGTGTGTGTGTGTGAGAGAGAGAGAGAATGGGGGGGTTCCAAGTTTACTAAAAACGAGAAGCACAAAGGAACTTCGACCAATCAGGAGTCGACGCAGACTTTCTCCTGCTAATTCCACACCACCGATAACGATTACCAACGCTTGTTAAAGGCGAACAATTCTGATTTAGACCTAATGTACCGATGAAGGAAGAGCAAAAGCAATACCGCCCGGCAAGGTTTCCGCCGATCTGCTAGCGATAACCACCAGTTTTAGCGCGGCTCTGTGAAGTGCTGTAGCGCTGAAGTCTCCATTCTCTCTCAGTTACCGCTGTAGTGGTAGCCAAGCCAGATAAATCATTTGTCACTTTACACACCACAGCACTGCAGGGAGGAAAGATGTTACCTTTCATTGGGACACATTGACTGCGATTTATGTGCACTTTTATCTGCGTGTTTGTGTCTCTATTGGCACGTCAAAGTCATTCGTCCATTCATTCTATTTGCCACGAAAATGTAGGTGATAAAAGTACAG
This sequence comes from Muraenolepis orangiensis, assembly GCA_027704905.1. Lineage (NCBI taxonomy): Eukaryota > Metazoa > Chordata > Actinopteri > Gadiformes > Muraenolepididae > Muraenolepis > Muraenolepis orangiensis. The sequence goes on from CM051016.1 coordinate 20,995,329, forward strand.
GGCTTTTGTTTAAAAAAAGGACTTCAATGTTATCGCCACATATAAATAATCTGATCTCATAGTATGTGACATAACTGTATGCGAACTTTGCCACTTGCCTGCATATCTCTCTGCAACCTTTTACTGAAGCACAACATGCTCTTTGTAGTGATGAGAAGTGATGTGTGAATACTTGTGAATCAGTCTTTCACCACTGTCTGCAATCTGAACGATAGCAGAACTGCATATGGTGTAGCTGTTGTTCACTCGTCACTAGCCAGGGAGAGGTCAGCCACGGCCACACAAGTAGACCCATTTATATCAAGCTATATAAAATAGACTCATTATAAACCCTTTCATCTCCCTCAGCCCTGCTCAAATTAAACTCTGCTGCCTGCTGCCCAAATCTCCGATCGTCAAATGTAGCCAAACACTCGACGTAGGTCTATAATTGTACCTTATCTTCACTCTATAATCTACATCTCTGATCTCCATCTCTCTTCAAAAGTAACAGCCGCATCTTACTGTAGGGGGTCCGAAAGAATAAAATCAAACGCGGTGAAACAAACAGACTTCTCGGGAGCGTGGTTCTTGGGAGTGGACTATAATGGAGTAGCACTCGCGAGGCCCCCCCCCCCCCAAACTCTGCAGGGCCCTGGGCCTCCGCTTCCCCTCCGAGAGGCTGTGTCCCTAATTAGGCATCTTACAGTAATTAGACTAAACACAGCCTTAACGCTCCACTCCACTCATTCATCACGCTCTGCTCCAGAGCAGAGGAAATGTACTGTACACACAACGCATACACGCATGCACACACACACTCTCTCACGCACGCATGCATACACACACACACACACACACACACACACGCACACACACACACACACAAAGAGCCCATACGGACCGACACTCGAGCGGCCGTCCGCTCCTAAGCCGGGGTGACAAAAAGGAGGGCCAAAAAGTGTGCCTCATCCTCTCCTTCGTGCTCAAGAGCTACGAGGGGCTTTGTAGCGAAGCAGCTGTCATGATGTCCAATGTGTTTCTCATCGTGCGGAGAAAGACCCCCCGCGCTGTCTTCACACAGAGTTGCCCCGAGGAGAAAAAGGGAAGGATCCCAAATCCGACTGAATCACAGAGGATGAAGTGGTCTGAAACAATA
>CM051016.1:21001466-21008966 GCA_027704905.1 Muraenolepis orangiensis
CGAGCAGACCACATGGAGAACAAGGCGATAGCGCCACGCCACGCAGCGCAGCGGCATCCAGCGGAGCACACGTGTCCTCCCGAACAAACACCGCCGGCATCCACACATTAAAGGGGGATTTTTTTCGTCCTAATCTCTAGCCAAACGCCATGATGTGTATTGTTCCTCAACGGCTCCTTAGCACGCTACTAGACGAGCACGATCCGATGGTTACATAAACACAGATGCCGTATTTACATAATGGCTAACAAGTGGGAGAGAGAGTGTGTGTGTGTGTGTGTGTGTGTGTGTGTGTATGTGTGGGGGGGGGGGGGGGGGGGGGCGGGCTTGAAGAATGTTCCCCTCCTAGCTACTCCGTGGTGTTGCTTGATGTGTTAGTTAAACAGAGCCGTGAGGAGCGGAGAGACAAGGCAGCGAGCGCTGCTGACCCTGTGCACCCGCAGCACAGTAGCGTGGCGGAGAGGAAAGAATTAAGACTTTTATGGATCCTGCGTTTGTTGCAGGGAAATATCTTCCTGCCATCCATCTCCACAAAAAAACCTCAGGGGTGCACTTTAATAGAACACACATCTACCACTGCTCCATCTAACGGATGTCAGGAAGGCCTCGGTTTTTGGGGGCTGGCCCCTGCAAGGCTGTATCGGAGGGCGAACCCAAAGTAGTGGAAGCAGACACGAAAAAGACGTGATGTGAAATGTAACAAGGAACACATATTGTGAACGCTTTCACGATGAGACCCGGGGGCCCCTGTGACTGCACTCGAGACTCGGGGACAGGGGTTGGCAGCTACCAAGGGGGGGAAAATAGGTGAGGCAGGCTCTGCTCGCACTCTGCTCGGAGAGTGTGTGAAAGGCCACTGCCTCTGTGCTTAAAACCGCCGCTGCACCGGGCCTATACATTACACAAGCAGGAGATAAAAGTCACCCGAGGTACAGAGAGAGAGCCCCCGTGCCCATTCATAGAAAAGGGGGGCCAAGGTATTATTGAAGGGGCTGCAGCGATAAGGTGAAAGCAGATGGGATGGCCGAGAGACAGAGAGTCTGAAAGAGAGAGAGAGAGGGAGTTTGTGGGGGGGCCCAAGGGTGAAGGTAGATACAGAGAGGTAGATAGAGAGAGAGAGAAAGAGAAGGAGAGAGAGAGAGAGAGAGAGAGAGGGGGGGGGGAGAGTGGCCTGTGACAGCAGTGGGGCAGCAGAGGGTAAAGAATGCCGTCTTTTCTTACCCCTCCAGACGTCCTGCCCGGCAACTTCACCCAATGCCGTAATCAATACCTTTTATTTCCCCCTCTCGGCTTTCCAATCAATAGATAAGGCCAGGTTAAGCCCGGCCTGGACAATGGCTCTTTCTTCGGCACCATCTGATGTGGTCTGAATAGCCACTGCTCCACTGGTGGGAATGGTAAGGCAGAGGCTATTGGGTGACAAGAGAGAGAGCACCGACTAGAATAAGAGAGAGCGAGGGGGTTTGGAGGAGAGGGATGGGGTTGGGGGGTGTGGGGGAGGGGGGTCTGTATGAGTAAAAAACAAAAAAAGACAGACAGACAGATAGATTAAGATGCACCGCGTCTTGTCAGTCAAGTATGCGCGTAGGCGAGACCGTGTCCTTGTCGTTAACGCCAACATGGCTCTCGAGTTGCTCGCTGGCGACTTCAAAGCCCAGCGGAAGCCCCCCCCCCCCCTAACCCCCCTCTGCTTATTATGACAAACATCCATGGCTGTACTCTTCGCTTCTTCTCATCATGGCGTCCGACGCAGACGCCAGCCGCCTCCGTTGGAAAAAGGACATGTACGGTAAAAACAAAAGAAAATAGAGAGAGAAGAGATATGACTGGAGCGTCATAAAGCTTCTGGAAACACATCTCCATCACGGGGCCTTACTTTTAACGGGCCCGACTGTGGAGCCTTTGAACTCCACAGTAGGAGGGGGGGGGCGGGGCGGGGGGGGGAGGCTGAGGAAGGGGTTCTGCTATATTTCATTAGAGATGAGCGCTTCCTACCGGGCCCAGCTGCCTGCCAGGGGAGGGGAGGGCTGTAGGTGGGGGTTGGGGGTGGGGTGGGGATGGCTGGAGGTGGGGGTTGGGGGTGGGGTAGGGGGGTGTACACGTGTGCACGGACGTATAGGCACGCTCTACGCGCCCACGGCGGTGTGAAGAGATGCTATAAAGAGGTAGCTTGAAGCGGCAAGGTTGGGCTGACACAGGGGGAGGGGGGGGGGATACGATACCTTTCAAGACGCCTGTTTACCGTGAAAATAGAGCGCTGGCACTTGACCACAACCAATCTAATGGGATTATTTTGGTGTCTGAGCCTGTTGCCGTAATCCGTGCTGTCCTGCGCGTGGTGAGTGGTCCTCTGGCCGCTTTATCTCACTCCATTAGGCCCAGGCACGGTGCACACACACACAGACACACACACAGGGGCAGAGGGAGCCCCGCTCTGGGCCACTTATCAGGGAAGATAGAGAGAGAGAGAGAGAGAGAGAGAGAGAGAGAGAGAGAGAGAGAGAGAGAGAGAGAGAGAGAGAGAGAGGAGAGAGAGAGAGAGAGAGAGAGAGAGAGAGAGAGAGAGAGAGAGAGAGAGAGAGAGAGAGAGAGAGAGAGAGAGAGAGAGAGAGAGAGAGAGAGAGAGAGAGAGAGAGAGAGAGAGAGAGAGGCTTCCTCTAGCACGCAGCCCACGAGGAGAGCCATGGTCAGGGAGCCAGACAGAGACAGAGACAAAGACAGAGACAGAGACAGAGACAGAGACAGAGAGACGTAGCAAGAGATAGGGCTTAGAAATGGCCCCGAGAGCCAGGACAAAGATAGAGGGTAAGAGAGAGAGAGAGAGAGAGAGAGAGAGAGAGAGAGAGAGAGAGAGAGAGAGAGATAGAGAGAGAGAGAGAGAGAGAGAGAGAGAGAGAGGAGAGAGAGAGAGAGAGAGAGAGAGAGAGAGAGAGAGAGAGAGAGAGAGAGAGAGAGAGAGAGAGAGAGAGAGAGAGAGAGAGAGAGGCTTCCTCTAGCACGCAGCCCACGAGGAGAGCCATGGTCAGGGACCAGAGGGGATTAGGTGGGCCCGGGCGGCAGCAACCAGGAATCCCAACAATCTCACACTTGGCTCACTAGCTGGGCCTCAACCACATGACATAGTTCAACAGACCCCACCTCCATCATCTTCTCTTTGCATGGGGGGCGGCAAACATGAGCACCTGTTTACCGCCGTCCTCTGGGATATGTTTGGGTGGATGAGATGGACAGGGGGGGGGGTGGTGCCTGCCCCTCCATGACACATTGTGGGAACACATGAAGAAGTGGCAGCCTGCCTCCCCCCCCCCCCTTGCCTCCGTAGTAACACGCACGCACTCATAATGTGCAATGAAAAGTATCACGCGAGAGAAATGGCCGGCAAAATGTTGGGACTTGGTTCAGGAAATGGAAGGTTGCCAGTTAAAATCCCCAAAACACCTGGGTGAGCACTGCCGAGGTGCCTTTCAGCAAGGCACCAGACCCCTACACTTCTCCCCGGGTGCTGTATATTAAAAAGCTGCTATCTTGCTGTCGAACACGCCACCGGGTGTTGAAGATTAACGGCTCTTAACCGAGGACAACTTGCACTCCTAACCCTTACCCTAACCCCCCCCCCCCCCACACACACACACACACACACACACCTCTGTTCAAATGCTGATGCTCTGATCTCTCTGGCCACTGCATGGTTTCCTCAGTGAGTCATCGGTGACGGGTGTGCACCGCCCGACGCACCGTCACGCACCTCTACTCTCCTCTCCTCTCCTCTCCTCTCCTCTCCTCTCCTCTCCTCTCCTCTCCTCTCCTCTCCTCTCCTCTCCTCTCCTCTCCTCTCCTCCGGCCTCCCCTCGCATTCCTGCGTGGCACTGAAGCACGAACAACAACAACTCCCCGACCTGCACTCACGCGTGTGTGTATGCGTCAGTGTGTGTGTGTGTGTGTGTGTGTGTGTGTGTGTGTGTGTGTGTGTGTGTGTGTGTGTGTGTGTGTATCGGTGTGTGTGTGTCGGTGTGTGTTTCGGATCCGGAGGTGTGCAATGGGATGCAGATGTTTCATTAGGTGGAGTCCCCGTGGCTCGGCCTCCGGTGCGTTGGCGTCCTCCTGACTGGCAGGAAAACACAAAGGAGGTAAACAAGAAGAGCGTCCAAGCAGCAGACATGCTGTCACCACCAGCTCCCTGGTGTGCCACGTGTGTGTGTGTCTGTCTGTCTGTGTGTGTGTTTGTGTGTGATTGTGTATACTGATGTGCACACAAGAGCCCAGATTCACATCTGTGCGAAGATGAGCAAGCCCCCATTCTGGAGCAGGGCTGCTTCCTTCCAGTGACCCATTGCCAACTTGCAGTGGGTGGTGGGTTGTGGTTGGGGGGTGGGGGGGCATCTCTCCAACAGTGGGAAGCGTTTTACACAAGCTCCTTTTTGTCAACAAGGCCTTGTGGGGGGGGGGGTGGGGAGAGGGCTAGAGTCAATGACAGAATATGATGGGCCGAATGGAGGAAGATTCCGATCCCGGGGAAACGGGTGTGGGAGAGGGGGGGGCGGGGGGGGGGGATGGAGGGGTGGCCGATGAGGGGGGTGGTGGGAGCAGGTGAGAGAAAAGCAAAAGGGGATGAGATGATGTAGCGATGAGACAGAGGGTGGGGGGTTGGGTGATGAGTGGTAGAGAGAGCAGAGAGCGAGACAAACAGAATTTGGGAGAGAGAGGTTGGTGTGTGGGTGTGTCTGTGTGTGTGTGGGTGGGGTGGGGGGGGGGGGTAAGAGGCTGGTGGAGCCAGCAAAGCTCTCACTGACAGCAATGGGGCCTCCTGGCAATCCGGGAATATTGTCTGAAATCAATCTGTCGTCGTGGAGCTGTTGCCGCTCGTCAGTTCGCCGCGATAGCCGGGCCCTTCCCTGGTGACAATTTGTCCAGCGCTTCCTCGGTTCACCTTGCCCAGTCTGTACCTCGATGAGGTCACAGCCCCGAATATATATCGGCTTGCCCGTCTGACTACTAATATAATCTCCATCTCTCTGGCTCTGCTTTCCGTTTGTCTCCGCTACGATAATAGCGGGTGGAGCGAGTGAAGTCAGTTTTTTACAGTGGGGGAGTTGGTGTTGTTAGCTCGCTCTGTGTTGAAGTTACAGCTAAGTTTCCCTTTACCATCGGGGAACTGGGTCTGGTCCCAGCTTCAGACTGCAGCTCAGACTGCATCCTGGCTAAGGCTGAATCCTCGGCCCCCAAACGCACTTTGCCATGAGCACGCGTGCACGCGCACACACTCACACTCACCCTCACACACACACACGCGCACAACACTCACACTCACACTCACCCTCACACACACACACACACACACACACACACGGAAATCAAATCAGTCTCGCAGTATGATGCACAACTCCAGGCTCCAGGCTCAAGGCTCGGATAGCGGTAGCACGGCCATAAAATATGACGAATTACACTCTCCGGCTTTTGGTTTTAGAGGTTTTTTTCCCCCGACTGTTTCCTCCATTTCGTTCCTAAGTACCTTTAGCTAGCTTTTCCTTTCAACCCATTGAGTGAAGACGCAACGGGGTCTCGTCCAATTAGAATTCAAGACGTCCCCCCCCCCCCGTCCCCCCCAGCTCCCCCCCCTGCCCACGCTCATTTTGATTGACATCTGTACCCAAGCAGAGCACATTCAAAGTGACATTCCATCGCACGGCGGCCACAGCGGATCCCGGTACAAAAAGAAAACAGTCCAGAAACGCTGTTACGGTGACCAGCCAACGGGCCTCTGGGTTCCCCATCCCTCTGCGCTCTCAATCAATAGGGTCAGAGCGCCACCAATTTCCATGCTGCCGTCAAAAGAATTCCTCATGAAAAAACACTAAGTGGAAGTGGAAGGGCTCGGAGGCAAGAAGCCACATGCGAGTCTCCTATTGAAGCCCAGCGGAGGTGAACCGGGAGCGGGGGGAAGAGCGGGGGGGGGTTGGAGGTGGCGGCGGGCGGTGGAGGGAGGAGGAAGCAAGGGTAAAAGCAATGGGGGGGATGGTGGTGGTGGTGGTGGTGGTGGTGGTGGTGGTGGTGGTGGTGGTGGTGGTGGTGGTGGTGGTGGTGGTGGTCGGCTGGTGGCGGCGGTGGCGGAGGCCTCATTCAGAGCTCGTTATCCCAGCCAAACGCATGGCTTGGCCGGGCGTTCCTTCTTCTACTCCTGCCAGCCTTTTCTTTTTTTGTCTTCTTCTTCTTCTTCTTCTTCTTCTTCTTCTTCTTCTTCTTCTCTTCTTCTTCTTCTTCTTCTTCTTCAGGGTCCAGCCAACCATCACTGTTGCCACCATAACTTTCTTCCTAACCCTTTCAATCAACCTTTTTAACGGCAGGACAAAACACACGCAAACATTGGGGGGGGAGGGGAGGGGGGGGGCGAGGGAGGCAGGAAGGGGGGGGGGAAGGGGAGGGGGGGGGGGGGGGGGAATAGGGACAACTGGTGATTTCTAATGAATCCCTGACAACAAAAGAAACCAAAAAAATAAAACACTGAATGAATGCGATATTTAAAAGCAGAGGCTGTTGATACATTAAAAAAAAAAAAAACTTCTATAATGGCGTGTCGGATTCAGCGATTGCTCCCGAGGTAGGAAACAAGAGGGGGAAAAAAGAAACCAAAGAGTGGTACAGGAGACACACAGAGATTACATTCAGAGAGGATGTCACTCCCCTTCCAAATGAGATGCAGGGCAGGTATCTTGGTGGGTGATGTGGAGCGGTGATAACCCAGGATGAGACCGGCGTCAGTGGTTCTCCAGCAGGTCGTGGCAGGCACAGCAAACATGAACACAAGATGGGCCGGATAGTGTTTCTGTGCTCATAATCGTCCCTTTATGCGCTTTATCGCCACAATGCAAAAAAATATTTTAACGTGTCGAAGCACGTGAGGTCCAACCAAACATCCTCCGCCAGACATCCCATTGTCAGGTGCGCGGGTCGGGCCCTCCGTTGCTCTTGGGTATGAGCGGGGAAAGATTGACACTTTTTTTTTTTATGTAAGTGTATGTACATGTATCAACACACCCATATGTGCCCCCATGGACAGAATACGGTAACATACAGTGTATATTATGGAGAAAGAATCAGAACAAGAGCATCAGACCATGGCAATAGAGTAGAGTAGAGTAGAGTAGAGTACAGTACAGTACAGTACAGTACAGTACAGTATAGAGAGTAGAGAGGAAGAGAGAGAGAGAGAGAGAGAGAGAGAGAGAGAGAGAGAGAGAGGAGAGAGAGAGGAGAGAGAGAGAGAGAGAGAGAGAGAGAGAGAGAGAGAGAGAGAGAGAGAGAGAGAGAAGAGCGGCTGTGCAAGGCAAACACTTCCTACTGTGGGGTTGAAATGTTATTGTATGGTCACTTGTAAGGTCTCAGCAGGGCGCCTCCCCCCCGCCCCCTCTCTCTCTCCACCATTTCAGGCTGCCTGCTTTTCAAGGGCTAAAGCCCCTGTGTTTTCTGGGGGGGGGGGGGATACACCACAAAAAGAACCAGCCT